>DF241391.1:0-80318 GCA_000507305.1 Breviolum minutum Mf 1.05b.01 | reverse complement strand
GTCATGGGGGGGGGGGGTGAGCATATATATATATATACATATTTACTTGCATTTACCGTACCAATAAGATTGACCAAATGTAGGTAACTATACTATACCATACGTGGATCCTATGGGTAAAGATTCAATTTAAGGGTTGATCGCTTGATGGGGTTAGGTTTCGCCTTTACAAAAGGCTTGGGTTTTTACAGCCAACATGTGGCTGCCAAGATCTACCCCCCACAGGATGCCAGGGTGCCGGTGGCAAATAACAGTCTATAGTTTAAAGGGATTCCCAAACCTAAAGTCAAGGGAAAAATGCTGGTACCCTTGGGATGGAGGGCCCCTAGTGGTTTAACCCCCCCTGTTGGAGCCCTTTAAAAGAGGATATACCCAATAAATACCCATTATATATGGTTTATATGGGGCTGAAGCCTTAAGGGGCCCCCACCCCAAGGGTTTTCCCAGCATTTTTCCTATGATAAAAAGTGTCATCCTGGTGGTGCTGAGCCAGCATCCTGAGTGGCGATCGATCCAACATATCACCTTCCGAGAAATGGCTATTTCGCTGGAAAATCCCCCAGGTTCAATAAGAAATACATCGACTCATTCATGGTTGTTTTTCCCATGTAACTGGATAGTAGTTCATCCTCTGTAAATCACCTAGAAACCACTGTAAATCGCCTATAAACCCCCATAAATCACCTAGAAACCCTATAAATCACCTAGAAACCCTCTAAACCCTAGTATTTCATTCCCCCAAAAAACAACCAGGGGCAGGTTCCCATGGTCGTTTGTCAAACACCATGGAGGCCTACACCTCGAGCCGAGCATGGCCATCGAGGCTGCGGAGCATTGGCCTTCGGAGTAGCCAAGGGAAGCCCAAGTTCGTTGGGGGAAGGTGTCAGGTACTGTTGATGGACAAAATCCTGCACCACCTGGGATGTATAAAACCTTATAAATGATGGGATAAACTACCTATCAACTGGTGCAGGATTTCGTCCATCAACAGAGGTGTCAGGTATGAGGGGGGTGTTTTTCTTTTGAAGGCCAGTACAGTGTATTGAAGAGTCTAATATCTACTTGTGTTTGATGTTTTTTTTGGCTCAAGGGAGTATTGGTTACTTGACCGCTCGCAGAGAGTCAAAAAGACGCAGTAGTTATCCCTACCAAACGGTAGAACGCTAGTGCCACTCTTCAGGG
Source organism: Breviolum minutum Mf 1.05b.01 (assembly GCA_000507305.1). Taxonomy (NCBI): domain Eukaryota; class Dinophyceae; order Suessiales; family Symbiodiniaceae; genus Breviolum; species Breviolum minutum. The sequence goes on along the minus strand of DF241391.1, from coordinate 79,136 downwards.
GGAAGGGGGTTGGTTGTATATAGTACCTTATACACAATATGATTAGATTAGATTTGTATTACACTTACACAATTTAATCACAATATACATATATTATTTTTCTTTAATCTATAATATCTATGATAAATATACACACGTATATATATATATATATATTCAATTATACACATGCATATACATGCATATGTATGTTTTGATGTATATACATATACGTACAGATACACATCTCTTTACAGGAAAGATTCCTCTTCTTTTGCTCGGTGCCTAACATCGCGGTGCCTGAGGTTAGCGTTCAGTGTGCCCGTGTGCGCAGAAACGGAACACGGCCGGGGTGACTCAATTCATATCATTGCGGGGCCGGGGGAGGGGGAATCAACGGTGTCTTTGTAAAATGTCAGGGGGAAATGTCACAGAATCTAAGTTATTCATTTGCTTTCCTATGTAAGTCATAATTTTTTTAAAGATAAAAACATCATTGAGTCAAAATTGGCATTTTTGCGACCTCCTGTTCTCCGGATTTTGGATGTCTTTTCGACCTTTCTTTCGGGGTCCGCAGAAATATGGTTTTCAATGAAACCTCAACAACCTGGAACTCCAAACAACCAGTTTTTTATGGTTGTTTCAACTGGATGATTCCAAATCATTACATAAAAAATGGCTGTTTCACCAAAGATCCATTGAAAAATGGTTGTTTAGGGTATCAGGAATGGACATCCCGTGGCGCGCGGCCGTCGCATCGATCATGGGCCAAATTGGCTCCTTGGAGTTTCTCTTTCGGCGCCTCCGAAAAAAAAGCTGTGCTACTTGGTGGCTCATGGTAGTTAGTAACTAATTATAAGTTGGGTTATAACTAGTTATAACTATAATTAACCCCTGTAAGTTGGTTGATAAGTCCCCTAAATAGGGTTATAACCCAACTTACCAACTAGTTAGTAACTACCATGAGCCACCAAGTACTGTTGCTGGCGGAAATCCGGCGATCACCACCTGAGATGTATCGAACCCTGTAAATGTTGGGATAAGCTACCAACCGAAGCTGGTGATCGTCGGATTTCTGAAACATCAACCGTATTTCAAATCTGTTTTGTGATTTCAATTGGTATTGGCAGCTCAGCACTGATATTTTTTAGCAGTTGTTTTTTTTTGTCGAACTTCCTAGGTTAGCAGATTATTAACAACTCTTAGTTTTAATCATCATATTCCGTAAAAAGCATTTGGGGCGGAGCGAGGAATGATTCGTTGGATAATTTTACGCACGCACAGGCTGCCTAACAACCAAGCATCTTCTTTACAAAGTGCGCCCCTAGGATGGTTATAAGTAGGGGCCCCATAACTCCATTTTTTAAGGGTTATAAGTTACAAGTTATAATATAACTCCATGAATAATAGTTTTTCGGCTATATTATAAGGCACTACCCTCCCTGAAACTGACATAGCACCTGAAAATAGGCCGGGCCCCAAAAGGAAACGATCATCTTCGAACCATCCATTTTCAGGTGCAAACTGTTAGTTTCATGGAGGGTAATATATCTTTACCCAGTTATTTATGCGCCCATTCATAGGGGCTACATACCCATGTCACTCCGAATTTAGGTCTCTCCAGTTACCTTGCAAAGCTCGTGGTGGTGAAGGAGACTTAGCCAAGGTGGTGTTGGGGGGGATTGGGTTGGGGTGGATTAGATCAGGGTAGTTGGTGGGTTGATGGGTTAGTTTGGTTGGGTTCGGTTGTTCTTCTTCTTCTTCTTGTTGTTGTCGTTGTTGTTCTTCATTGTTGTTGTTGTTGTGGTGGTGGTGGTGGTGGTTGTTGTTGTTGTTGTTGTTGTTGTTGTCGTTGTTGTTCTTCTTATTGTTGTTGTCGTTGTTGTTGTTGTTGTTGTGGTGGTGGTGGTTGTTGTTGTTGTTGTTGTTGTTGTTGTTGTTGTTGTTGTTGTTGTTGTTGTTGTTGTTGTTGTTGTTGTTTTGTTGTCGTTGTCGTTGTCGTTGTCGTTGTCGTTGTTGTTGTTGTTGTCGTTGTTGTTGTTGTCGTCGTTGTTGTTGTTGTTGTGGTTATTGTTGTTGTGGCTATTGTTGTTGTGGTTGTCGTTGTCGTTGTTGTCGTCGTCGTCGTCGTCGTCGTCGTCATCGTCTTTGTCGTCGTTGTTGTTCTTGTTGTTCTTGTTCTTGTTGTTTTTTTCCCGTTGCGAAAACTACTTGGAACAGTTTTTAAGTCCAACCGCACTTTTTTTAACTGTGACTTTACGATTACTTGTTTTTGCGTTTAGTTACCAGTTGTGTGCATCATCTCAATGCATTCTAGTAGCTCGAAAGCAAGCCACCAGAATATGCAATCGTTAGCAAAACAGAGCTCATCAAGGAACTCCCCCCAGGTTTCTAAGCACATCTTGGTAAAAATGTAGCATTCGACAGATTTTGAGGTTCGTGTAAAAAGGCAGTATGTAGCATATCACCCAATTGGCAGTATATACTGCTTATATACCAGGAATGTATGCCTTGGGGTGATAGAATCTACCACCTATTACCAGAACCAGAAGAATCCTATGAGGTAACCCCCTCTTTTTCGTTTGTTTGTATCAAAATCAGTACCCAACAACGTAGGTTTGGCCACCGGAAACCCTGGCAAAAGCGCGGGTTTTCTACGTGAAAGGCAGTGGCTGAAGGGCGCATGATCACCGTGGAGGAGTCTACTCTGCGGAAGGCACCACAATCGCATTCTGCAGAGTTTCTGATGAATTTTCACGAGAATGGCAAAGCACAACATCATCATCATCCGTCATCATCCGTCATCATCCGTCATCATCATCATCATCATCACCACCAGCATCATCATCATCATCATCATCATCATCATCATCATCATCATCATCACCATCATTTCTCATTTTCTGAACCAAATTCTGCCTGAATGGTTTTCTAGTTTTCCCTTTGTTGATGGGTCATTTCACACCATTTTAGCGTTTCTCCACGATTTGATACAGACGAAACGAGATTCGTCTATCAGGCACTGGGTGCATTCTTTGGGGTCTTGAAGCTCAGATCGGATCGGCTTGGCACATCTTAGCCGCCTTATTTTGTTGCAGAGCTCCTTTGAGTTTAGTGGGATTTTGCGAAATGTAACCTATTCCCTAAGGATGTGAAGGACCCTCCAATGGAAGGGTGATTGAACCCGTATGACGCAGGGTTAGGGTCCTCAAAATGACGCCAGTTTCGAGGGTCCAATGATCCTTAGGGTTGTACATCTTTCTTACTGATTTATCATAGAAATTGGATCCTCGGGCCCCCAACATGTAACCCCAAGCCTATATTTGAAGGATTTAGCCAATAGTTAACACAAGGATATCAAGAAAATAGTGCCTGTTGTAGGTGGGGTTACGATTGGGGGTTAGGAGACTCTTCCCATGAATCTAGGTGATGGTTTCAACGATTATTTTGAAACTTACCCTCCCTGAAACCAACATTTTCGCACCTTTTTAAACGGGTTGGAATGACGATCGTTGTCTTTTGGGGCCCGGCGATGGCAGGTGCGAACTGTTAGTTTTAGGGAGGGTATACATAGAGATGACCTCCAATTTGCTGAGCATATGATGTCAGTTGCAGCTTCAGCCTTGCCTATCACCACCTAAATAGTTGAGATTTTCTTGTGGATTGAAGGAGCTGACCTTTTTTTCGTGATCCAAATCGTCAAAAAGGATGCAAATCGAACCATTTTGGTGCAAAACAATAGGAATCTCGCACGATTTCGTAGGGAAAGAGATTCGTTGAGGGAGTTTGTGGAGACTGTGATGACATCCATTACCCCAGATTCTTCTTATTTGCTTGGTGGAATACTACATGGGAGTAACTACAATAATGCATGAATTCCTGGATGATTCCAAATCATGACGAATGAAAAACGGGTGTTTCACCATTTCCATCCATTAAAAAAATGGTTGTTTAGGGTGCCAGGTAAGATTTCTTCCAGATATGCTCAAGCCAAATCTGCCTGGATTGATAGGTTTTTTGTTGGTGGCAAGGCACAGATATCTACAAACCTCAGGTTTTGTTAAAGATACAACAAAACCGTTCCAGCCGTAGGTAGGTAGTTAGCCGTATAGCTAGCCGTGTAGCTAGCCGTAGCTAGCTAGGTAGGTAGGTTGGTTTTGTTTATGGCTTGCTTTGGTTTGGGTTCGTTATTGTTATGTGTATGTTTATGTTTGTTCGTTATGTTTATGTTCATGTTTATGCTTATGTTTGGTTGCTTGCTTGCTTGGTTTTTGTTGTTGGTGTCGTCATTTTTTGGTCGCCTCAGGTGCTCTTCCTTTGGCAAGCCATCTTGGTGACATCCACTGGCGTTTGGGAGCCTCAGGGTGATGGAACTGATGGAAGTGATGCTTAAGATCTTAGGAATGTTTGTGATGAAACTTACAGACCACCACCCCACCGAAATTTTGCGTAGATACCAAACATGTTTTTGTTTTTTGGAAAAAGAAATTCCTTCAACATAATATGTACTGCGGAAGCTCGCGGTAGCGATTTTTTTCGGAAGCCCTCGCGGAACTTGAGGTTTGCGACAAGCCGTTTTAAAAGGAATAAATGGCACAGCTCATATTGCGTCATTTTTTAGGTATCGATTCGGCTAATTTTTGAGGGTTGTTTCCATGAATTTTGGGATGCGAGTTGCAACCCCTCGCAGTAAGAGTGGCAAGTGAAGTTTAAGAAATAGGAATTCCTACTCAAAACGGTAATGATCCCGACGGTGACGGTTACTACTTGGAGGGGGAGCCTCCCAAAATGAATGTAAGAACTATGATTTTGCTGATGAAGTTTCTGAAGCATTGTTTCCTTTTTTAATGTAATAAAGTTTATAGATTTTCTCCGTTTGGCGGATTTCCTGGGAATCAAATCACTCCAAAGGAAAATGTCAAGGGTGTTCAGATTGAAAAAATCTCGAAGCGAAGCATAGGAATGGAAAGGGTTAGAATGATGTAAGGACTGCAAAGATGCAAGTTGATTTTTCATTTTTTAGGTTTAGTTTTTTGTATCTTGATGTTGAGCTTTGACGTTTCTACGAGTTGTGGGTGGGCAGAAACACCAACGACAAGGCCAAGCAACAAAGTTGCGCGTCTTCGAACCTTCCAAAATAAAAAACAACAAAAATACGTGCAGAATACACAAAGTGGGCCCCCTACTAGTTATAAATATGTATAAATGGCCGAAAGAAATGGATAAGTGGGGTTATTTCACCTCTAGACTCTATACATGGAGTTATGGGTCCCTATTTTGTAACTGGTGACTTTGGGCCCCTTTTGTAGTAACCAATGGACGGGAAAGCTGACTTTGAGGCTGCGACTTTGGATATCGCAGGTTCCAGTTATGCCACGCCTGCCTCTCAGGATGTTTTTTGTGGTTGGAAGATTTCTTAGAGAACACAAAGCCAAAATCATTCCAAGACAAATCATTCCGAGCAACAAATTTCGTAGTTTCCAGCTTACTTTATTGTTTTCGCAGCAAAACACGTAAGGTTTCAGTAGTTTAGCACGTTGGGTATAAATTTTCTTGACAAAAATCGGACGATGAGGTTGGCCCTCTTGGCTTCCAATACGGTGGGGCTCGGGGAACTTGGAAAGCTTTGGAAGGGTTTGTGAAAAACCATGGAAGTCCAACCCGGCCAGCATGTTCTTACTTGGCCAATGGAGAAACCTTAAACTTTTGGGGATTACATACTGTTGATGGCTGAAATCCTGCACCAGTTGATATGGTAACTATCCCATTATTTATGGGGTTTTATACATCCCAGGTGGGAAGGGTTTGTTTAAGGTAAAAATTGAAATTTGAATCATCTTGGGGAGGTTACACCCCTTAATCTCCCAACATTGGACAATGGAAAATCAACCAGTTGAAGATGTATTTCCTATTGAAAATGGTGATGTTCCATTGTCATGTTGGTTTTCAAGTGTTGATACAACGACCAGTTACCGCCGCCCCAAATGATGGTGAAAAGGAAGGGAATCCCCCCAAACTGCCTCTAATTCAGGCTTAGGAAATAAAAGTAGTTTGCCCAGAGTTAATCTAAAATCCCTTCACCCCTCCCCTTCTACCTACAAAATCCTAATCATAGGCTTCTTGCCGCATTTCCATTGATTCCTTTTCAGTTTTGAATTTTATATACATGTTTGAACGAAATGTTGAACACTTGAAGGTGAAAACAATGACAACTCCTGGACGGGATGTCGCGACTCGCAGACGTGTAGCCTCTACAAAAACGACATCCGCGAAATTTGTTTGGGCAAAGGGGTAGGACTGAGGAAAGGTGGTTGGTGTTCTGATTTTGTAGTGGTCACCTCCCCCAAAAGAAACCATCCTGTAGACCAGGGCAATGCAAAAAGAGAAATCCATTTGATGTTTGGTTTCATCCTTCTCCCTTTGTTGGGAAGAAACTAAATTTTAGACATTTCCTTGGTTTCCTTCGCCCAGATGACTGAAACTCAGGTTTCATTTCTTCCAAATTTAACGACAAAAAAAAACAAAAAAAATCACCCTATCAAAAAACACCTGCTTTCTTCCCTGAAAAAAACACCACCCAGGTTTGCGGGAAGTGGTTTCCTGAATCTCTGAGGTTGCGCTGTTCCTTGGTTTTTTCAAAGAAACACGTTGCGTTTTTTTCGTTTTTTTTTTCGGAATTTTCGGGAGGAGGGATGATGTGGAATTTGGGGGAGGAGTTTATAGATCGTTTGATGTATTTTTTTTCGTTGGATGTGTTTTGTTTATTTTTCTCATGTCGAATCATCGAATACGGTTCTTAGTTCTTGTGGTGGCAGTTTGAAGTTTGAAGCCCTATTTTTATGGGCCGATTTTTTTCCTTCTTGGAAGCATCTTTTTGTTCCGGGTGGTGGGGTGTTGCAACCAATTTCTCCCCCTGAAGGCGTATTTTTTCTTTCCGGGGAAGAAACATGTGATTTAATGAGTTGAATGTGATTGTTTTGGGGTTGCCAAAACCCTGTAAAGAGGCAGGGCGGGTCCAATTGATTTCGTTGGTTGTTGTTCACCAAGTGCCCCAAACCACCAGTTTTAAATGGATGTTTGGTTAAAACACCCATTTCCCATGGATACAGATTTAGTTCATCATCCCATTGAGAACGCCACCCACGTATAAATGGATGGCTATCAAGTTCCCAAAGGTTCAAGTGTGTGTGCATGTGTTCTTTTTTCTAATTTTCTGGGTGGTGGCAACTCAAATACTAGGTGGTGGTTTCAACAATTTTTTATTTTCACCCCTACCTGATTAAATGATCCAATTTGACGAGCATATTTTTCAAATGGGTTGGTTCAACCACCAACTAGTTTTAGAATTTTCCACCCCTAACAACCTTGGGGAAATGACATATGCACCAATATTTGACGACGACGACTTGTGCATATTTTTTTTCACATGGGGTTGGTTGCAGCCACCCTTCAAGTAGTTGGGAAGATTTTGGGTAAAAAATCCCCGATTTTCTTCCCAAAGGTTCCCAACAAAATCTTCCCAAACGGAATCCTTCATATTTTTCATTCATGGGTTGGTTCAAAAAAAGCCACCCAAGCAAACTTTGATGTTGATTTTTTTGACCCCTGGAAGTTTGGAGATTTCCCATTGCAAACCACCATTTTTATGGGTTCAAAATATTAAAATCTAAGAAAACCCCACCATACCCTTGGAGCATACCCCAGGAATCCCTAAACCCCCAAAATGAAAGGAATTCCTTCATAAACCGTTGGTTAAGGGGTCTGGGGTATGTTCCACTTGGATGTTCCAGAAAGTTAGTAAATGGTTAGTAAGTAGGATATAACCCTAATATATCTCATTTATAGGTAGGTTATAACCCATTTACTAACCATTTACTAACTTCCAGGGACAAGATAAAAACAACATCTTTTTTGTTTTGGGATCATTTAATGCTTGCAGCAGGCCGCCCTGAAGTGGAATCTGAATGGACCCTTTTCCTTTTCTGAAGCACCTGAGCAGTGCCCCGGGAGATGACGTGGGTGGAATGGGGTTGGGGTGGTTGGAAATGGCGATTTTTTCGCCCGAGATTTACGGAAGAGATGGAACTAAGGAGATTTCCGGGGATGGTTTACCAGTTTACACTTCTTCCCAGAATCATGTTTTTTTATGGGAAAAAGTGGAAAATGGTAGGGTATCTCCAAGATGTTCACGTTTCCCTTTCATTTTTCGGGTGATTTTCCACTGAACCGGGAGAAAGGGTATGGTAAAATCCCCATGCAGAATAAGTGGGCGGCTGTGCTGATGGTGAATGAGCATGCATGAGCAGCCTGGATGACCATTGTCCTATATAACAACGTGAGGGTTGAGCGCCAACCAGATAAGGTTTCGATACTAGGATGTCCCAGGAAGTTAGTGAATGGTTAGTAAGTAGGTTATAAGTTATAACTATAACCTACCTATAAATGAAATATATTAGGGTTAAAACCTACCTACTAACCATTTACTAACTTCCTGGGACATCCAAGTACATCTTAAAGGCGATCGATGTCATCGATGTCCTATTTTTTAAACACTCGTTTTTTTGTTTAGTAGTGATTGAAGCATCACCAATTTTTACCTTTTTTTGGGCGCAACCGGCACAGATTGAAATGCGTTGTGCCACGTTTATGTCGGCGTCCCTTCCCAATGCTGAAAGTTGCACTCGAATCCCGTTACAAAACTACTCTGTCAATAATCTGGTGATTGGGTAGTGGTTTACCCATGGTTTTTACGCCCCTAAGGAAATCTCCAAAATCCATGGTTTATTTTCAACATGAACACACACATACCTGGCAATGACCTGCGAGTTCACGTGACCTTTCTTGGGATTGGGTGAGTGAATGAAAACGTGACTTCTTTCAAAGGTTGACCCTTTAGCCTTGTGAAACTGTTAGCCGTCCAACCGACCCAACGTTTTTGGGGGATCAAGTCAGGTCAGGAAGTCACGAATCACCTTTCAGTCATGTGGTTTTTCTCGTGAGCTCCGAACTCCGCTTCGCAGCCTTCCAGCTTCAAAATTGTGGGAAAAAACACACAAATCGTGGGAGGGGAGTTTTTGACAAACCACCTTTTTTTGTCGTTTGTTTTTTCTTTCAAATTTTTCATGCTAGGAATTTCTAGTGACATTTTTTTTTAAACATAATTTTTCATTCGAAATCATTCGAAATGTATTTGCAACCTGCACTGAACTCTCCAATTTCAGTGGAACCAATATAGGTCGACCTGGTTTCTTTTTAACAAAACAATTTCCCGCGAGCTAAAAACCGCTGTTTCCACACCACTCTCCCGGTGTTTCAACAACAACAAAAATTCCACAATCCTTAAACAACATTGCCATCCCTTTTCAGTTCATATATATATATATATATGTACTGGACACCAACAAAAACTATCATGCCGTAGTAAGATCTTCACAGTTGTTTTTTTTTTTGAAATGTTCGAACCCAACAACCCCCAACAAAAACACATCTAGATCTAATTTTGAGATATGTTTTTTTTTTGGCACTCCGAGCCGGAGGGTTTTGGTGAAATTTCCCCTATCTTTTCTCAAAGAAACGAATTTCCAGCAATGGTGCCTCCGCAGGTCGGAGATTTGTAAGGATTTTTTTTGGTCCAAAGTTTGTTTGGGTGGTGAAGGATCAAAAGAACCCTGGTACAAGGTTGGGTTAGGGGATTAAATATTTAAATCCTACCCAAGTTATAGAAAGGGATGATTGAAAACAAGCCATTATCTGATTGCCAAATTTTCCAGGTGCGAACTGTTAGTCTCAGGAAGGGTACATCTTCAATCCAACTCCATTTTCTATTGCCATCTTAGTTCTAGGTGGTGGTTTCAAAGATGTTTTTTTTTTCACCGCGAAAATTGGGGAAGATGAACCCATTTTGAGTATATAATATTTTTCAACAGGGTTGAAACCACCAACTAGTTTTGTTGTTTTGGATGGAATTGCTTCCAAAAAATTCTGGAGATTTTTGCCTGAAATTGTTTACAGGATATTATTCAGAGAGTTTGAGACATCCCAGGTGGTGCAGGATTTCTTCCATCAACAGTAGCTTCATCCCCTTTTCTTAAAGCTGTTTGCTGTTGCGAGATTTTCCTTCTAAGTGAATTGATCTTTCAAGCTGCCTCGCAGGACTGCCCCCCGAGGATATGTTCAACATAGATACCCCCGAAAAATTGCCATAGTTGAAGGGAGATACAGTACATCTTCCAAACCATCATTTTTGGGATATTTTTTGTATCATCCTGGTACCCTAAACATCCACTTTTTAATGGTTCAGTGGGATGATGAACCAAATCTTTATTGAACAAAAATGGTTGTTTCACCAAAGATCCATTAAAGAATGGTTGTTTAGGGTACCAGGTAGATACAATCCAAGATATGCTAATAAGTTGGCAATAAATCAATAGTGGATCAATAAACTTAGTCATGTTGATACCACTGCCATTGATTTAGGGTTCCAGGATTATCTTAAAAAATTGGGGGCGAACTCCCAAATAAAACACTTTGATTGTCAATTTCCTGAGCTGATGGTAAATATGAACATGGGTGTTGTGGCGTTGTCATTGACATCCCCTATATGGGTGTTTCCAAAAATAAGGGTACCCCAAAATGGATGGTTTATAATGGAAAACCCTATTAAAAATGGATGATTTGGGGTTACCACTATTTTTGGAAACATCCATATAGCCTATATTCATTCCAGATTATCCAAGATCGAACCCATGTGGTTTCGTTTCAACAGCCCTTTTTCATTTTTAACAACCAATTCTTAGGAGGATGATCCAATTCGCTACTTGCAGATTTTGCCCCTTCCAAAGAAATCCAAAAACTAACCCTCACAAAAAGAGATCCGAAAACTTTGGACTATAACTGTAAGTAGACGCAAGAGCTTCTCGAAATCCCGCTTGTAAATCATTTTTTTGAGTGAGTTTTTTTTTTCTGTCTTCCAGAGCCAAACTTCCTGATCTTTGACTGGTTGGAGCTTTCGGTGGGGTTCTGAATGATGGAATATGATCTTTCAGTAGTTGTATGAAAACATCTTCACCAACGAGAAACAAAAATTGATCTCTTTTTTTTTCCGGTTCGGAAAAAAAAACAGGAAAGAAATTGAAAGAAAGAAGTCATTTTGTTTGAATAAAAAGCTTACTCCCCTGAAAACTAACATGTTCTGTGAAGATCAATGGGTTGGAAGATGTATTCCCTACTAAAATAGTCCCTTTTTTGGGGACATGTTAGTTTTCACGGGTGTATAGCTGATATCGTTTCTTTCCCGGGTACGTTGAACCCACCATGGTTTGTTTAGAGGCCAAGATGCCGAAGATTTCCCTGCTTCGGAGCTGCGTTGGGAGTCCTTCCAGTGGAGAGGAAAAGTGAAAAAAACATGTGAAGATGTGATTTTGATGGGGACGATATTGGGGGTACCCACCCACTACACTCCGGTAAACTGACATGGCAATGGGAAATCCACCCTTTGAAGATGTAACTCCTATTGAAAATGGTGGTTTTCCATTGCTATGTTTGTTTACCGGAGAGTAACAGTGAAATAACAATCTGTTCATTTTTATGGCCCGGGCCCCCGAACTAAACCTTCACGGATTCCACTGTTTAGTGGGCCGGGGATACCCCCAAGGACTATAAATAGTTTATGATTTGTAATCACCAATTGATAATCACCAAGTAGCTGTGTGTTGTCTTTTAATTTTAAAGTAGTGATTTACAACTTATAATCAACAGTTTGGGGGGACGACTGTTACTATCCTTTTAATGGTCGGCCTTTGACTTGCAGGGTTTTTGTTGTGAAGGTTTCTTCGAAAAACAACGAGGACACAAAAAACACCCAAAACAGTACGAGAAAAAACGCAATTTGGCAGGCTAAGGGGGGTCGAAAAGGGGAAGTGGAATACTAGCCGATACCCAGTGCACCAAGCACCAGGTGATTCAGCCACCGTGACCTTTTTTGATCACCTCGGGTTGGTCACGTTTTCACTCACCTTTGAGTGAGTGAAAGGGTCACGTGAACTCACTCAACATCCCAAAAAAGGTCACGTGAACTCGCAGAATTGCCACCTGGCACCCGAAACAATTTAATGGATGTTTGGTGAAACATCTATTTTTCATGTACTGATTGGAATCATCCAATTGAAACATCCATTTTAAAGTGGATGTTTAGGGTACCAGGCAGGAATGTTCTTTCCATGTCAATGTTATTCATGTCATTCCTACTATTGGATCCCCATCCATTGTAATTCCGCGGGATCCCAAGATGGCATGAAAAAACGCGGAAAACCTGAGTTAAGGTTGCGGGATCCTGCAATTTCATGGAGAAATAATACTAGGAAATTTCATCCCCAACAAAAAAAGAAAGTATTTCATCCCCTCAACACAACATCCCTACATAAAGATTTTCCCCTAACTGGGTAGGATTTTTTTAATCCCTTTCTTTTAACCAGCAAACCCCAAGTGGCTGAGTTTTGGCGTCAAAACTGCTCAGGTGATAGCTTGTATCGCCAGCTTTGGCTTTTGGTACTATGCTGCTATGATGTTTGTGACTTGGTGACAACTTGGGATTACGCGATTTTTGGCCCTGCTTCGTTGTTGTTGTTGTTGTTGTTGTTGTTGTTGTTGTTGTTGTTGTTGTTGTTGTTGTTGTTGTTGTTGTTGTTGTTTGACATGATGCAGATAGATTCGAATGTAGATGTATGCATGTATGAATATGTGATTAGTGTGTATATATACGTATGCACAGGGTTGACTATGGCTCATCATATTCTTACTTGAAAGTCCAAATCAGCTACTCGTAAGGCATGGAAGGTAATGAAGTAACGAAAGATGCGCATAACACAGACAGACAGGGATTAAGGAAAGGAGAAGGCAAGGGAAATGAGGAAAGAATCATCTTGGTAAAGTACGAAAAAGATCTGATTTGTTTTCTAACAGAGTTTAGATGACACATTCGTTGCAAAAGAGTTGTAAAACTGATTCAAACATACTGTATGCGGGGTTTATTTCTACCATATCATATTTGTATTCTCGCAATACTACCTGAGATGTAATACTGTTATAGGCTATAGGTTTCTTATTTGTTATTGAAAATGGTGAACTTTACTCAAGTTGCTTTATACAAAACATTTTTAGCTTACACACGATGTTTCTGCAAAAGGGACCAGAAATTGGAACTGACGTGACTCAGCGGCCAACAGAATCATTACATTTTAAGTAGGGGATCCCTACTGTTGATAGAAGAAATCTGGCTAACCACCTGGGATGTATAAAACCCTCTAAACAATGAGATAAACTACCTATCAACTGGTGCAGCAGTATCACCCTTTACGTTCCACTGTTAAAGGGATGGGGAGCATCGCAAAAAAATTACATGCTTACGATTATTGTTATGAAGTTATNATATATTTATATAAATATATATATATTATGTATATATATATATATATTTGATTTACATACACAAACTGCTTGAAATCAGTTTTATGATGTTACATAAGTGTTGGGCTTCCCAGGTATTTACAACCATCAGGTATCCATCCGTTTTAAAAAGCTTCATCCTGATGGCTTCTTTCAGGGTGACTTCAGGTAGTGCTTTGGGGCTAAACGGCCCCTTCGTTTAAGGGGATCCAATCGGAATCCCAACCCACCAACCGCCCCAAAGCACCAATTCACGCTGAAGAATATCTATATATGTGCTAGGGTCGAAACTCCAACCAGGATCTCTCTGGGTGCGGGGAGGGTCAGGAAAACCCCCAAATCAACAATTAAACCTTTATATAGGGATTAATAGTAAACCATTATAGCTCCGAAGCTTTTCAGACTTTGACCCCAAAAACAATCTGCCTGGAACGCCAAGTGTCCTATTTTTTAAAGGCAACTTTAAATTTACCTCTAAAGCCAGCAACTCTTGCCTTAATAAATAGGGGTATCCTTGGCTTTTCCAGGTAGTTGAGCAAATTGGCTTTTTCCCACTCGGCCAAACCTGCCAAGACCACACCTTTTGCACGGCGCTTGGATGAATATCTCAAAACCTCCGACAAGACTTCGCTGGAGAAGCCATTGAAGGAGATTGTTTGTTACTTGGATGTCCCAGGAAGTCAGTAAATGGTTAGTAAGTAGGTTATAACCCTAATACATCCCATTTATAGGTAGGTTATAACTAATATTTTTCAGATGGGTTGAAACCACCACCTAGTAAACGATTCCTTGATTTGCATAGTGGTAGACAGGCAGAAGCACTCTGAGTTCCATTGTTTTTTTTTACAAAGGGTTCAAAAATCAGAAGAACAACTTTTCCCAAGTCTTTTGCGTCCTCAATTTTTGAGTTCGAGCCACAACTTTCTGGGGAAACTGCTCATTTACTGAAGGTACAGGCCACACACGGTACATTTGTTATCTCATATAAGCAAATGTTGCAGTTCCCTTGTTACTTGTTTCACAAGTCTCTACGAAAATCTAGGTGGTGGCAACTCAAACATTTTTGGAATTTTCATCCCGAAAATTTGAGGAAGATGAACCCATTTTGTCGAGCATATTTTTTCAAATGGGTGGGAAAAATCCACCAACTCGTTGTAAATTTTGGGTAAAATCCCCTAATCTTCCCTAAGGTTCCCCCAATCTTCCCGTTTGGAATCCTTAGGGTTGAAACCACCAACTAGTCAACTAGATCCATGCATCTGTGGTGTGAACCTTGGGCAGGAGAGCAAATCTAGTAGCAAGAAGGCGGAAAGCAGTGACCAAAATGGTGGTAAATGTGCTGTTTTTGTTGGGGGATTTTTTTTTATGTAGGGACCGCAGGGATGTTTTTTTTGAGGGGATGAAATACTTGCTGTTTTTGTTGGGGATGAAACTTCCTATTATCATTATTTCATAAGCCATGAAATTTCAGTATCCCCGTTATGAATCGTTATGATGGAATTGGAACGGAATATTTGGGAACTTTTTTGCAATGCTGAGGTTATAGCTTTGATCTACCCCCCACCCAGGATGCCAGTGACCACCAGTATTAATACATTTTTAGTATAGTAGGGGATCCCTATGACGGACCACTGAACAAGTGTAACTTGACATTTTTAAAAATGAACATAAATTTTCAGAGGTGAATAGTTTTCCCTAACATTTGGTGTGCACGGGCGTAAATATATACATTGGGAGTTGCAAAAAATCTGTAAGAGTGGGTAAATAGTCTTTCCAGTTTTATGCATGAACCTTTGTTACCCTTCAGTGTCCACTGTGAAGGGGTGTTTAGGCAGGCGTCAATATATAGCAATTTCAACATTCTTTGTACATACCTGCTGGTCATTGTTGCTTGGAGGAGGCCACACTCAATATTTGCACCCAGGAAGTCAAGCCGAATTCAAAGAATAGTCTCCTGGAATTGTTGATGAAGTAAACCCTTACTAAAACACTGTGGTCTTTGCCGGAAAAAAATTGCTCGAAAACTATGTACCCTGGAAGTAAGGGGTGATGAAGCCCATCATTGTCCCTTAATCCCCTAAGAAGGCCGACTTCGACTTCCAGGCTACATACTGTTGATGGTTCAGAAATCCGAAACAACCACCTGGGATGGTGCTAAAACCTTCTAAATAATCGGGATAAACTACCAACCTCAACTGGTGATCGCAGGATTTCTGGTTGCCATCAACAGTACCACATCTATTAATCTATAGGATACCAATTATATGGGGATTATAATAAGCCATTGTAAGGATCCCTAAAAAAACATGACCTCTTTGTGGTGTTTTCTTCCATCAACAGTAGTTTTTCAACCCGTTTTCAACTGTGTTGCAGGTGCCCAAGTGGTTCTCTGAACTGGATGACTTGGGCTTTGTGGACACTGACATGTACAGGTACGGTTTTTCACAGGGGGGAGGAGGGGTTTGTTGGGTTGTTTTGTCAAAAGGTGTGCTTGGCTACCCTAAAAGACAGCTAGGTTTTAAAGGGGAGGGGCTGCCCTGAAGGCAACCAGTTTTAAATGGATGGAAAGGATTTTCGCTACTTTCAACCATTTCCCATTTGTAAAGATTTTGGGAACCATCATCCAAATTAATAGCCAAGCAATGCCAAAAAAATGGATGGATGGCTATCAGGGCGTATTTTTCACAACAGGGGGGTTGGTCGTTGGTCAAGTTGGTGTGGAATTTTTGTTGGCGAAGATGGAGTCAGTCCATTATCATCTAAGCTTCGCGCCTTTTTGGAATATGTCCATCTCAAAAGGTACCTAGGTGGTGGTTTCAAATATTTTTTATTTTCACCCCTATTTGGGGAAGATTCCCATTTTGACTAATATTTTTCAGATGGGTTGAAACCACCAACTAGGTACTGTTTTTGTATGTTTTTGTGATGTTTAGAGGGGGATACATTTTCCGCGCCTCCAAAAACGAAATGTTTTCGGTCGACTTCCCATTCTATTTGAAAATTCCATGTGATTTTTTCCACGGGTGATATCAGCGAGTTTCATTCGATGACCTGAAAAACACCATTTTTCCATATTATACAGCTGGCCCGTGCTCAGAATCAAGATGTCGGTTGGTTTCTACCATGGATATCTTCGGAGGCAGTTTTCTTTGAAGCAAAGGTTTTTAACAGTCTTTTCCCTCTGAAATATAGGCCTTCCCACCCCAAAAAAGGAAAGTCGCATCGTTTTTACACACGATTTTGCAGGGGGCTAAAGATATTTTCTGTTAGTCTTAGGGAGTGCAGAATGTCAGTTGTAACCTCCCACCATCTCCCACCCTGGAAGTCCAAAAAACTCTTACACCTCTGAAGATTAACGGCTGGAACATAAGGTTCAGATCATTTTCCTCCCTAAATGGGTGTGATGGCTGTAGGTTCCAGCCGTTAATCTTCCAGGGTGTTAGTATTTAGATGGCGTTTTTTTTTGGAAAGACTTTTTTTTTGTTTAGTAAGGGTCTACATCATAATCAATAATTCCAGGAGACTATGCCTTTACCCCCCGTGAAAACTAATATATTTCATTATATTTCTGGTACCCTAAACAACCATTTTTAAATGGATGTTTGGTGAAACAACAATTTTTTATGTAATGATTTGGAATCATCCAATGGAAACAACCATTTATAGTACAGATGTTTCAGGTTCCAGGTTGAAATTTGATGGTTGGTTCAGATGAATGATCCCTTGTCAAAGGGTCCCTTGTTGAGGGGACATGTTCGTTTTTCCGGGGGCTACAACTTGCAGGGCCCATGTTTAACCAAAACCAAATTGGCAGGCAATTCCTGGAGACGGCGGTAGACAAGGGTCGTTTGGACGAGGTGGGTTTTTCTCCGTGTTTTTGGGTGGAGAAATTCCGGCATTTTTTTTGGGCAACTTTACCTTAGACCCTGTAGGTCAAGCCGACCCTTAAAAGAATACACAACTAAAACATTTCGATGTGTAACCTCCCAGCAAAACAATGGTCTTGAAACGGAAAAAAAAACGCCATTCAAAAACTGGTCGACTATTCTTGGACTTGACAGGGTTTACATTTGGTGAAAGGCAAAACATCATGAAGTTGAAAAAAGGTCGGAGCACATCTTGGCAAACTGCCAGAATCGGTTGAGGGAAGGGGGAGTTTTTGGGTGGGTGGGAATTTCCGTCACTCAAGTGCGCTAGCACGACTTGAGCTTGCTGGAAACTTGATAGTGGGCTATTTTTTTTCCACAAAATGTGGATAATTAGTTCATCCACAAAGTTGCAAAAATCTTTCAACTGCCACTCTTTCCCTAGGCTTCCAAATACGTGGTGAGGAGGTATTTGGACCCCAAAAACATACCTAAAACACCTGCTCAGGAGGTATTTGGAAGACTAGGGTTTTGAATTCAAGCTTTTCCAGGCTAAAACCTGGGCCGAGAAGGCGCGAGCCGAAGGAAAGCTGAGCGCGGAGGTTTTACAAAGCCTCATCAGCAAGGTGGGGGCCAGAGAAACTGCTGCGCACAAAGGGATGTACTTCGAGGTTCAGGATACTTACCCTCCCTGAAACTATCATAGCACCTAAAAATGATGGTTTCCAATAGGGGGTTCATTTTCAGGTGCTATGTTAGTTTCAGGGAGGGTAGTAAGTGGATAGTAACCAGGGTTGTAACCTCTATTTTCGTGGGTTAATTATATGTCCCCAAATCCTAGGGTTATAAACCGACATATAACCAGTTACATCCAGTATCCTGAACCTCTAAGTACAACCCCGAAAAACTGACATAGCAATGGAAAAACAAGCATGGCCAGGGTTTGAAAAGGGACCATTAAAAATGGACATTTCATCTTCCAACTATCAATTTTCAGGGGATTTTGTGAGTTTTCAGGGGAGTAATACTGTTGATGGTTCAGAAATCCTGCTACCCAGTTGAGGGAACGGCAGTTTATCCCATTGTTTACGAAGCTTTACAGATAAAAGGTGGTGCAGGATTTCTTCCATCAACAGTAGCAATGGAAAAACAACCACGAATGAAGATGTATCTCGGATGAAACATTGTAATTTTCCATTGCTGTGTTAGTTTACTGGAGGGGTTTTCCACCCTCGAACATGAATGGTTGAAACAGGTTGAAACCACCACGATTCGTGCAGTTTTTTTGTTAAAGGCTCTCACAAAAGACGATGCTTCAGCTGCCAAATTGTGGTTGGTCGGCACCTCAGTACGGAGCATCGGAAACGGGTCAAAATTCGAAGTTTTTTTCGAAGATTTTGCGAGGTTTCTCATATCTTAGAGGTTCAGGATACTTAGGATACGTGGATAGTAACCAGGGTTATAACCTCTATAAGTGGGTTATATGTCCACTAACTTGGGTTATAAACCTACAAAAAACCAGTTACTAAGTATCCTGAACCTCTAAGATAGGATCAATGTATGGATTTATAGATACCCTAAGGATCATTGGACCCTCAAAACTGGCTATTTGGAGGACCCTAACCCTGCTATACAGGTTCTTTCACCCTTCCATTGGAGGGTCCTTCAGATCCTTTTGGTATGGCATATTTGCCTACATTTTTAGTTGCTTTTTCATGGTAAGCATGGGTAAATATACAAGTCCATCATTTCATGGATCCTATATGGGTTTGTGAAAGGTTTTTTTTGGTCCTTTTCAAAATTGTGCTAGCTAAAGATTATATTGAAATCAACAAAATCAACGTCATGACTAATTTCTTTAGTCTTAGATTTTCGTAGAAAGAAATTCACACATCGCAGGTCACAGATCACATGTTCAATTGTGATTAAACAGTTAAATGAGCAAACAGACATCAAAACAAAAGCAACGATTGATGATTTACGGAGGGAATGAAATCCTCTCCAACCCCTTTGTCTATCAGCAATTTTTGATTCCCACTATGAGAATCAGTGAAAAATAAGCACCAACAACCCAAAAAACCGGGGAATTTGTTGAGATTTTGTTTGGTTGGGGGATGGGGAACGTGTACCACTTTCACCACTTACAGTTGCCCGGTTGCAACAAAAACTGGTCGAAATTTTCTCTCGGCGATGTGTGGATCCGAGGAACAGACCTTGTTGACAGAGGACGGGCCCGGGATGAGATTTTTGGATTTTTCACCCTGGAAGTCAAGCTGACCATCCTCCTTGGAGGATCATCCCATTTATAGTAAGTGGTTAAAAACCCATGGTTAGTAGGTCCCCTAACTGGGGTTATTCCCCTTCCAAATGGCCGTTTCATGGCTTATAAATGGGGGTGATCCTAACCACTGAAACAAGTCCTGGGATGATCCTCCAAGTCCCAAAAAACGAACGGCGAACCTTCACCTGAAAACTGAAAATGCTGTTTTTTTATTTCAAGGAATATCAGAATATCCTTCTTCCAGGGGGGGCATTTACAGGTTCTATGTTAGTTTTCGGGGGTGTATCAAAATAACAGTCCTGCAATTTTGGGATGATTGAAATTCCCCACTAAAGAAAAATCGTCTTTGGGGAATCCCTATTATTTTAATAGTCTCTTGACTTCCAGGGTTTAGTGAAATATATCTTGGATTTACCCCTTTACCTAGGATGCTGGCTCCTGGCGAACGAAGGTTTATAATTTAGGTTGGGATCCCCAAACTAAAAGGATGTAATAATCTCTGGTGGTGACTGTTACTGGGTGGGGGGTACTTCCAAAATATATCCAAGCTGCTTGTGACACGTTTTGTTGCAACCAAAAACGCATCAGGATCTTCAAGAAAGGTCGGGAACTGTTTTTCTTGCAATGGCTGCATCAGTTTTTTTTTCATGTTTTTTGCCACGAAATGGATCTGAAAGTTGTTTTGTCTTTGCAAAGCAACAAAAAAAGCCAGGAGTTGTCGACTAGTAAGAAGCAGAAGATTTGTTTTCTCGCTGTGACTCGGCTGCAAAAAATCCAAGCTTCACATCCAACGAAAAAGATTTGGATCCTAGATGACAGGACACCGGATCGTCGGATCATCCTGAATTTTGGATGGATTTTTAAGTCCTTCAAAATGTGACACCCTACTAGTTTAGGACAATTCTATTGTAATAATTAGTTTGGTCAGTTGTACCACAGGAAGTTCATAGAAAATCAATGGGCTTGCTTGTTTCCATAGCATGCTACTACTTCGTTCAACGATCTTCACCTATCTTTTTGTAAGATTCATATCGACTTCAACAATCAAGGGCAAGAAATTTGCGTTTCGCTTATCTGTCAGGGATTGTTTAAAGCCATATTTTTGTTGGGAAACACTTCCGTGGAACCAACTTGAATCGGAATTTCGGAGGTCTTTCTTGTGGCGCGGAAGATGGGATTTGGAACCTTGCACGACATCCTCGAACAAAGTGGTGAACAACCCAATCATTGGATTCGCAACAAGGCGGAATGGTGAATCACATCTATGTTTGGATGTTTTGGGGACGTTCATACAGATTGATTGATGGATTGATTGATTGATGGATTGATGGATGGATTCGTTGCTTCAGAAAAATAATCCCGAATTTTGAATCCAAGTTGATGGAATCCATGCAGCAGTTGAATAGGGTAACATCCCAAATGTCCAGTTTTAATATCTCAACTGGTGCAGGATACCTCTTCCTATCATAGGAGTCGGGGTTTTATACAGGGAAACCCAGGGAGGCTGGCGCCACAGCGCCTTTGTTCAGTTTATTTCAGAATCGTCTGTTAGAAAAATAGGTATTTCGGGAAGGTGCGTTTCAAAGCGCGAGTATTTTCTGTTTGTGAATTTGCAGAGATATTGCAAACAAATGCAAAAAAGGCAGAAGAGAAGATGGTCGAGGCATTGCGATTCATTACGTTTTTACGGGAAAATCTGTGTCTTCTATGAATTCAGGTATTCTGGCAGCGCTGTGCCATTGTGTTCTGCCTCTTAGAAGATGTTATCTGAGCAATCCAAGTACTGTATGATGTGTGCTTTCCGTTCAAAGCAACGTCCACCATGTAATGCACAATCCGTGTGAACAATGCGAGCATGTAAAATGTGCACGATTATCCAGCATGTACGCATGTTCGAGGAGGGTCAACATGCCGTAGCAACGAACATGCGTGCACCTTCAAGGAACGTCAACATCCCTCCCCCACTCCCCCCACCAACACACTGAAATGCATACAGTAATTCATGAAATTGTGCACGATGAAACACGCGGGATTTTTACTCCTCTAGCATGAAGATGTATCTCCATGTTTCTCATCAACCCCTGAGCGATTTTGTTGGAAGTTCTCGTATCCAAAATGATTTTTTATTGGCCAAGCTGTTTTCCATGCGAAAGTTGCGCGTTTAGATTCTTTGAAAGTTCAATGAAAGTTGGTGTTCAGATTGGATAGAATTTTTAGAGACCAGTGGTAACACAAATTCAGGGCAATTCAGGCCTCAACTTTCATACAACTTTCAAGGCTTCAGCAAGGCTTCAGAGATTCTTTTTGTTGCAATCTCCATGAAGTTGTCGTCGACATGTCGACAAAGGGTTGGTTCCTCAAATGTTTCAATCAATTTTCTAAAATCCTTGAGAATCTAAAGGGTTGGCCCTACGTTATCAGTGACCTCACCCGAAAAGGTAGTATTTTCGGGAGGAATTTCGCATTTCAGATTGAATGCATTCTCCAATTTGATGAGATCCAAGAATGATCATTTGCAAGAAATACCCTCCGGTCACTAGGGTTCTTTCACTCCACTTATAGGCTTATATAGGGGTGACCCCTCGGGATTTCGACTCCTCGTGACAGTCTCGATGGCTATTGGAGATTCTTCGTGCTACACGTACAGGGGGTTTGAAACGACTAGGACCCGCGGCAGATCCGCAGATCTGGGGGTCGTCGGGATGGGATTCGTTGCGGAGGTTGCGCCAAGAAATTTGGCCTTCCCAATTTTTTGGCGCAAATTTCGAAGTGAAATTTCACAATGGGAAGGCCAAGTTTCTCAATTTTTTCCAATTTCACAATTTTTTGTGGTGAACAAAAATCCCGAGAACTGTCGGAGTGATTTTTGTTGCCCAGTTTGAACTGCCCCAACATTCATGTGACTTTAGTTTTTTTTCAGGAATGCGACCTTGAGAAACACACCAACTACCAGGTGATTCAAGCCGTGACGTATTGTATCCCCAAACGTTGGGTTGGTCACGTTTACAGCCATTGAAAGGGGTCACGTGAACTCACCATTCCAAAACAGATCACCAGCAGAATTGCCAGGTTTTGTATGAATTTTTCCCTAGGAGAGAGAGAGAGAGAGAGAGAGAGCAAAACATATCATATACCTGTTACCCCAAGCAACGAGTTTTAAATATGGATGTTTGGTTGAACAACCATTTGCCATGAAAAGACTTGGTTCTTCATCCAATTGATAGCCAACCATTTATAAATGGATGGCTATCAGGTTCCAGTGCACGTGCTTTTGTTTGATTGATCATGACACTTACTTGTGACAATGCCTGTAACCAGAGGTAACCTTTAAACACTCAAATGCATCACAAAAAATGAAACCCAAGCACTTCTTCCCCCATTGTTCTTCATTTCCGCAGCTTTATGCATATATATATATATATATGGCTTAGATGGCTTTGTTTTTTTATGTTTCACCCCGGAGCAAACAAGCATCTTACCATCCTGGGAAGTAACATATCCCCCTGAAATTCGTGAATTGTTGAGTCGATGATTTTCAAATTCTCCCCTTCCACTTGGTGGGATATGTTAGTTTCATCCTTCAGTTCCCATGAATTAAATCATCAATACGGTCAAGAAAATTCCCTAACTGTAAAATGTTTAGTTAACTATATAGTTTTTTTTTTGTAGCTCCCGAAAAAAAAAAACACAAAAACACCACCACACCACCGGGGAGACCCTGGGTGGGGAACACCGCTTGGGAACACCCGGGGAACTTCCAACGTTTCGTAAGGAGAACGTTTGGATGATGCCTTGCAAGTTGGGGCCCGGAACCTGGACAGAGCAGTGATGTGGAGAGCAGTGAGCTTTCGATGTGTGAGTCGTCAATGGGAATCTAATCCTCCTAAATTAATAGAATTCTGAAGGGGGGGGTGGTGATTCCCCTAATCATTCCTAGGGTTCCCTAAGGTTTCCCAATCTTCCGTAGGAATCCTTAGGGTTCCCCAGTTACCCCCTCCCCTTGAACACCCCCCCCCTTAAGAATCCTAGAATAAATGGTTGGTAACATATACTTAGAGGTTCAGGATACTTAGGATACGTGGATAGTAACCAGGGTTATAACCCCCGATAAGTGGGTTATATGTCCCCAAATCCTTGGGTTATAAACCTACAGATACCCAGTTTCTAAGTATCCTGAACCTCGAAGGTACCCCTTGAATGGTTGGTTGGATCCACACAGGAATCTCCCCTAAAAATGGTGTGTGGGTTTTCAAGTCCCGAATCTCTGAACTTCCAAGGGGGTCAAAACCCCACCATTTTCAGGGGCGTGCGTTGGCAAGCTAGTTTCAGGGAGGGTACCCCTTCTTAAATGGTTGGTACATTAACACTCCGTCCCCTCCCCCCGGAGTTGATTTAGTAGTACTTCAATGGTTGGTCAATTTTTCCTACACCAACAAATAAGTCCAAACCTGGGAGTTTAGGAGTTTTTTACATGGTTGGTGCACACCCCCCTGAGTTCCCGGAGGCGTAAGGACATCCCAGGAAGGGCCAGGATCCCTCAAGTCATGCCGGTCAGTCAACTTACCCAACCCCTAATGTACACGCCAGAAATAAGGGTCAAACCAATGGGCAAGAACCCCTTAAGAAGGCCTTAACAATCGAATTAGTAATCACTATCTTATACTGGTTGGAGCCTGATAATGAAGCTGTGATAATCAGTTAAAGCCCAAAACCACGGCCGTGATAATCAGTTAAAACCCAAAACCACAGCCGTGACAATCAGCAATAATGATGAAACTGTGATATTTTATACTGGGTTTAGCCTAAACCCACAGCAAATCAGTAATAATGAAGCCCATTAGATGTTTGTTTGCTGTGGTTTTCCAGTGTTTGGGGTGCGAACCCCAAAAAATATTCCAAAGATTGATTGATTGGATTGTTCGGTTTATCTTCCCGAACAATTGAGCGAAAGTCAACCTGAAAAAGGATGAGATTCGATCCGCTGGAGGGCCCCAAAATGATGGATGGGCCTTGGAAAGCCGGTGGACTCCATGATTAAAATATGGCCATTTTTGGTATCTACAGTATGTTATCTTTTTGGGGTGTATTCACTAAATTTTTTTTGTTGAACCAACGCATTTTTTCCCCCAAAGAACAGCATCCCCCAAACCCAATCATGGCAGCAGCTCGATGCGGTCCGGGAGATGCCGATATTCATCTGGAAAAAGTCGCGTTTTTTCGGTGAGGTTGAGGCAGACCACAGTGTCTTCAGATATTTGCTTTACGAGGCTTTGAAGGTGCCGTTTCGCCATTTTAGAGACGAAAAAAAACTAGCTGGTGCTTGGAAGGGAGCGATTTGAAGCTGGGGGTATCAAAAATCTCTTCATCATAGGGAGCGATTTGGAGCTACCCCCAGGTTTCTAAGCAAATCTTAGTAAAAAATCGCTTTTTTCAGCCAATGACGGATATTATGGGACGAACGGGTATATTTATACCTAGATGTTCCATTCAAAAATCAATGAAACGTATAGGTAAATATACCATACATCTGGTCAAATTGAATCGAGACATCACACTTTACCTCACCATTTGGCGCCCCAAAATGGTGGTGAAAAATAAGGGAAATGGAAAATCCCCTTATTTCAGGGAAACCTAGGTTGGTGAAGTATTGTTCCATTTGGCCAGAGATGACAGTGATTCTGGTTCTTGGGTGGAAGATCCATATGTTGACGGTCTTTACCAGGAGAGATGGGGAGTTTCCAGCCAGCTGTGTTGGTCAGTGATTTGATTCGAAGCATGTCAAGCCGATTCGAAACCATTTTTTTGACGAATGATTGTTTCAAATGGGTGTCTTTAAAAAAGCAACAGCTAGTAAGTTGTTTCAACATAGTGGTCATCAAACTATAATATATATATATATATAATATGAATATCCACCGTCATGATTCTATGAAATCACAATTTCCCATTTTTGGTGACTTTTTGATGCACAATTGCCAAGACCTAGGCAGTGATGACAAGACCAAAAACAACCAGTGAACTACAGTATCTGACTATCTATGATTGGTCGTATATCTGGGGTTTATAGCTCTTAATCTTTTGGAATTTTGATACTGATATGGATTTATCATTAGGCCAAACATCATTCTGCTTGTCATTGAGGAATCATAATTTCTATCACCAGTGGAGTCTTTATCGCCGTTTCGTGTTTTTTTTGGTTTGCAACCAAACTAGTCAAAAGGAGCAAACCAGCACTCAATGAACTCATTGCGATGTTTATATGGAGATGATGGGATTGTGTTTCAGCAAATCCTAAGATTTCCAGGAACCCCTTCCAATTGGGACCCCCTTTCCTTATGAAGCCTATATAATTTCAACATCTTCAGCCCCTTAAACAAACAACTGCATGGAGAACCTTCTGCCCCATAAGCAGCCTTCGTGAACTGGAACAACGTCGACTTCGAAAGGGTGGCGAATTTTGGCAGTCTGCAACATGTTTCGTTGGAGGGAAGAATTGAGAAAAAACTTGTTTGCCAGTTAGCAAATCATTTTTGTTTGTTTGTGTTGTTTGTTTAAGTTTAGGTTTCGTTTTTGTTTGGTTTGTTTTCGTTTCTGTTTTTGTTTCTTTTGTTTCTCTTTCTTTTGTTTCTTTTGCTTTCTTTCTTTCTTTCTTTCTTTCTCCTAAAAGAGCCCAACCCTTTCGAAAAAGTCTGGTGACCCCAATTCACAACCCTTTTTCCCCTTTTTTGTTCGGAGGTGCCGGACTTGGAGTACGTGACGAAATGGTTCGAAAAGGCCGTGCGTCACGGCGTGGTCCCGGAGACGCCCATTGCACCGTGGCAGGAAAGGTGGTGCTTGGAAGGGGGCCACAAAGTGGGCTACTAAATGGAGTTACAGTATTACCTCTAACTCTATAAATGGACGTCTAAATGGGTAACTGGGTTTTATCAACCCTTATAAATGGAGTTGTTTCACCGTAATTACAAATAGCCGAAGGTATCTAAAACCGCTTCATACATAGGGAGCGATTTGGTGGCTACCTGCTATGTTTCGATCAGAACAAAATCTTAGTGATGCAAGAAAAAATAACAGGGGATGAAAAATTCCTGGAACCCCAAACAACCAGTTTTAAATGGATGGAAATGGTGAACCACACCATTTTTTCATTAGTCATGATGTGGTTCATCATCCAAGTGAGAACGCCAACCATTTAAAGCTCTAGGTGTTGTTTCAAATATCTTTTTATTTGCACCTCTACCTGGGGAAATGATCCAATTTGACGAGCATATTTTTCAAATGGGTTGGTTCAACCACCACCTAGAAGGTGGTTGTTTAGAGTTCCAGTTTATATAGATCCATGGTGGATTTTTGGAACTTTAATCCTTGGTGCCATTTTTTTTTTCAGGGGTGGGTGGTTCAACAGATCTATGAATGGTTGTGAACCCTTTTCAAGGGTTTCTGACCACCCCCTTAGTTGGCCTCCAATTTCGGGGGAAGCAAAACACATAGGACCTTGAAGAAACACAATTTTCACAGAGAAGTTCTCCTGCTTTTTTGTTTAGTTTTTGTTTTTTTTGTTTGTGTTTCCGGAACTCACTGACATCCAAAAGATGATTTTGATGGTCTGACCACTTTGCTTTTTTTGGAAAACCCAAACTAGGTGGTGGCAACTCAAACATTTTTGGAATTTTCACCCCTATTTGGGATCAAACGGGTTGGTTCAACCACCAACTAGGAAACCTTTGGAGCCTGAAAACTGCACTGGTGATTTTTTTAACCGTGGGAACTTGGATGAGGTAAACCACATCATTGGAGAGGCGGCTATAGGGCCAGGGAAGGGGAATCGGGATCAGGTTCAGTGGTTCGGCCGGGGCTTTTTGGCGAAATTTGTGTCATTTGCATATTTTTTTTTTTGAGATGCAAAGTGACACAACCTGAAACTAGGTGGTGGTTTCAAATATTCTTTATTTTCACCCTTATTTGGGGAGATGATCCAATTTGACTAATATTTTTCAAACGGGTTGAAACCACCAACCAGTAAAACAACCTCAGTTGTGACAAAACAGTACAGATTGAGATGTTACAGTACTATATCCCTTAGGATGCCAGTGAAATCATCATCCCGGAACTATTAAGAAAAGATATTTCACGGTAGACTGTTAACGGGTTTACAAAGTGGGCCCCCTACGATCGTTACAAGTAGGGGCCCATAACTCCACTTATAGGGGTTATAATTTATAAATAAGTTATAACCCCAGTGAAACTCATTTATTTATACGACCATTTATTAATAGGGGTTCTAACCAACTCCATTTATAACGATCGGCTCGGGGCCCACCTTGTATCAGACGGTTGTGGTCTTTTAAGAGTTACATTCCTGAAGTTTACAGGGTGGTGGTTTCATTTTTTTTTATTTTCATGATGCCGACTTTGGGAATTGAAATGATCCAATTGACGAGCACATATTTTTCAAATGGGCTCAACCGCCTAGCTTTCCAGATACCCCAAAGAGATAGCCATGTTTGTAAAACACCAAACGCTTCGTTTATTTGGTCGAAATTCCCGAAAAAACTGTCGTTGTTTTACCTCCCCTACTTTGATGTCCCACAAAGTTAGGATCAAAGGTTAGTTTCAGTGGGTTATAACGCCAATATATCACATTTTTGAGCCTAACAAACACGACCGGACATTCTAGTGGAATACCCTAAATGGTGGTTACATTCGTTATATACACTATACCCACTTATTAATTGTATATAGCACCATTCATGGCCCCTTACAAATCGCCACCTTTTGAGAGTGGCGATCGCCATCTACTTTCCGGGCGGTATAACTCTAAACAACATAAGCATATATAGATAGATATAATATATGTTAAAGCATTGCTTATATAAGTACAATATGTTATATGATTTATGGTTATATAACCCTAAAGCAACCAACCGTTTTTGGGGAACCTTTTGCCTTTCTAAAGTCGTTTTTCGGATGCCTGTTTTTGGGGTTGGGATCTCCGGAAACTTCGAAAAAACGAACCACCAACGACGGGTTCACTCTCCACCGTTCGTTCGTGGAACCACGACGGCAGGTGTCGAAGTTGGAAGGTCTCACTGCAGCGGAGGAATGGTTCGAAAAGGCCACCATGGCTGGAGTGAAGCCCAACGTTCCTTGGACGTTTGACGGCTTCGAAGGCTTCGATGGGTTTCGTTTTGGGGTGTGTGGAAGTTTTTTCGGGTGGAGATGTGGTGGTTAAAAAAAACGGTGTTTTTTTTGGGGAAAGGTGTGATAATATCTTGCGATCATTTTTTTATCATAAATAAAATTACAATTAAAATTCAATAATGCTTTGTTTAATGTTTAAATAGACATGTTTTTATATTGGTGGTGGATTGCTTGGATGTCTTGTTGGAAGTTAGGATCAAATGAAAAGGATCAATGGATTATAACTAACCTACCTTATGGGGTGTATTGTTTTTTTTTGACCCACTGAAACTAACCTTTGATCCCAACTTTCTGACACATCCAAGTGGAAGAAGGGTGAGGTGGAAAAAAACCCGTGGAGTTTATTATGTACCTGGAACCCCAAAAATAAATGATGAAAATTGGTTTACTTTTCTGAAAACCAACACTTCGTCCCTCAAAAATGATGGGACTGGAAGGTCACGACAATTTCAGGGGTGTTTTGCTGTTAGTTTCAGGGATGGTATTTCCTAAATGGTTTCAATCCATCCAAAAAATATGCGTCAAAATGGGAATCTTCCCCAATTTTCGGGGTGAA
The DNA here is from genome assembly GCA_000507305.1 of Breviolum minutum Mf 1.05b.01. Taxonomy (NCBI): domain Eukaryota; class Dinophyceae; order Suessiales; family Symbiodiniaceae; genus Breviolum; species Breviolum minutum. Next base: position 49,813 of record DF241391.1, on the reverse strand, counting down.
ACAAAAATAGTGTTGTGAGGGGTGGGGGGGGGTAAACCATCTTAATGTCTCTCTTCACATCTTGATCACTGTGAAACGATACAAGATGGGTGCCACTATAAGTGGATTTATCCCTAGTTATACCCGTTTACAGCCATGGTATACCATAGGGTTTGCTGGGGTTATTTCCCTACCTGAAATAACTAGGGGATCCCACCCCTTCTTGTGGGTTCAAATTTCCATCGTTACAACATCGTTCCGTCTGTCCGTCCGTTCCGAACAAGGTCTATACCTACAAGTACCTCATCCAGGCCGTCCGAAAAAAACGTGGGTTTCGTGGTTTGACCGTGGGACGTGCTTTATCTTTTTTAAAGCGTTGGTTTCCCGCAGATAGTCAAAAAGGTATCTATAGTTTATTTAACTATATGCAATTATTTCGTACATAAACTAGGCTTTAGGGCCACCAGTTTTGTAGTTTTTTTTAAAAGACTCGTATACATGGAGTGTCTTTTTTTCTGTTTTAAGAAGATGGCCTTCCCTGGAATTCCAAGACCACACAAAGTGTGTGTTTTTTTTTAGGAGGATCCATGGATCAAGTTTTTCCCGATGAAAAACCAATGGGCCGAGTTTTGGTGGGGCAAAAGACTTCATGCATATTTGTTTTTATAAAAATAAACCTTGGTTTCAATTGTTGGCTAGGTGGTGGTTTCAGATATTTTGTTATTTTCGCCCCGAACCTTGGGGAGATGATCCAATTTGACTAATATTTTTCGAATGGGTTGAAACCACCAATTAGTTGGGATGTTTCTTTCCAATGTGGAGAGGCTTGAAGATTTGAAGATGTTTTCTCTTTTCGGATTGAAATGTCGAGGTCATTGCAAGGTGGGTCCCAAATAGAAGGTATAAAAGGGGTTATAAGTTATAACCCCCCAAAAATGGGCCGAAAATAGATGGGTAAACTGGGATTCTAACCTTACTTATATGGAAGTTATAGCCCTAATTTACAACTGGAAATTGGGGCCCACCCATGACTCAGCCACCAGGCTGCCAGCGTCGAGGAGCGCGACCCCGAAACGTGGTTCCGACGGTCCTTGGCCGCGGGCATCGCGCCGGATGTGGTGACCTTCAATACCTTGATCAATGCGGCGGCCAAGAAGGCCCAGTTGAGCAATGAAAAAAGGGGCCCCCTTGAGTTTTTAGTTGTACACCCCTGAAATTTAACATGGAACCTGAAAATAATGGTTTCCAAATGGGCCTTCCTTTTCCAGGGACTTATTTTCAGGTTCCATGTTAAATTTCGGGGGTGTAACCAGTGCCAAGAAAGAAAAAAGGATTCTGGAAAAAAAACAATCCATCATTTGAGCAGTGAAAAAAAAAACCTGGTTATTTGATGTTTATTGGGATGAAATCCTACCCAGTTATATAGGGATTAGAATAAGCCGTTGGCCACTATAAGGATCCAGGATCCAAATTAAACAACCAGGATTCAATGGAATGGATTGATGGGATGGGAAGCCCTCAAGGCCTGGAAGTCGACCATTACACTCTGGAATAAACTCACATAGCAATGGCTGGAAAGTAGACCCGAAATGAAGACCTGTTTCCGATTGAACATGTGGATATTCCAGCCATCGCTATGTTAGGAACTACTAGAGGGTAATTCAAGCAGGTCTGTTGGAAAAAATACATTTTTTTGTAGGGATTGATTATATCAACACTTCCAGGGGACTATTATTTTGGATCGTCGGATTGACTTGCGGGATGAGGAAGGTTTTTTAAACTTACACATTCAAATTGCCTATTTTTTGTATGGTATATAAATGTCAGGAGAATATTCCATACACTACACTCCGGTGAAAGTAACATAGCTGGCTGGAAAATTGTCTTGTTTCCTGGCAAATTCCATCAAAATGGGGTGGATGTTCCAGCCCATGTTAGGTTACTTTAACCGGAGGATAGAAATACGTTACGTATCCCGAACAGTCCATGGGACAAACGGTATATTTACCGACTAATTTACCATCAAAAAGTCAGCCATTCATGTAGGGAAAATACCTGGAAAGCCAAGGATACCCCTATTTTTAAGGCAGCCTAGTTGCTGGTTTTAGGGGTAAAGGTTGCCTCACAAAAATAGGACACAAAAGGCGTTCCAGGTAGGCCATTTTTCCATGGTATGGGTCCCAGGGTCCCCAGGACTCCCATGGCGTCCGACGCCAGGGAAAGTTGTCGGAAGCCGTGGATTGGTTTCACATGGCACTCTCAATGTCTGTCCGTGGCGGAACTCAGGATCTCCAAAACCAAACAAACATCTTCCCTGGAAGTCCAACCACCATTTTTTATAGAAAGGTTTATCATCTTCCAAAAGGAACCACCATTTTTAAAATGGTGGTTGACTTCCAGGGTCTTGACATCTTGACAATCAATTGCCCTGAAATTATTTTGGAGCATGCAGTTCTGGCAGCCTGGTTCACAGGTGGAATCATTTATATAGGCCCCTATTTTACTGCTTTTTTTGGGACCTAAAAATGAATGACCCTCCCTGAAACTAAAACAGCTTTTTCGCCCCTGAAAAGTGATGGCTGGAAGATGAAATTGCCCAACTGAGCAGCCACCAAGACCCTTGTTATTTGCGTTTTCTTTTGGGGATGGCCAACTACTCACTCCCCCATCATAATAACTGGCTGGTGGTTTCAAAGATTTTTTTATTTTCATCCCTATTTGGAGAAGATTCCCATTTTGACTAATATTTTTCAAAGGGGTTGAAACCACCAATTAGTATACATTATGGTATCATTAATAAACCATGAAATTTCAGGATCCGGTGAAACCTGAACTTATCATCAGGATTTCATGGAAACCAAGGAAACAAACAACAGTTTTGAGTTCGGCTGCTCAACTGAAAATGGGAATCTTCCTGAGCCGGAGATAGGTCCAGGGTTTCCCACCCAACCATTTCCACTAAAATTCGGGTTGGTTCACCCAGCCGTTCACCCTGGACCTATGCAGCTGCAGCAGCCTTGATCAAGGAAGGCTATATCAGGCTATATCCCTGAAGGTTTGCTCAGCTGGATGGAAATCTTCGTCCAGTTGATTTACCCTCCAGGGAATTAACATATCCCACCAAACGGGAAGTTCGGAAAATCATCTTCTCAAAATGCTATGAAATTGGGAGCATATGTGAGTTAGTTCCCTGGAGGGTATCTTTTTAAAGTCATGCGAATAATATCAAAGAATCAGCATCTTCTCTCCACAAAATCCTTCCCCCCTAACCAGTCATCCAACCAGTTATCCAATTGATCCCCCTTTGACTGAGGTCCAGACATGTTGACCTACAACATGGTTTTAGCAGCTGCTGCTCAAGCAGGTGATTCTTTAGCTGCAGAGCAGTGGTTCAACAAGATGACCAAGGAGCCGTTGCTGGGTCCCGGATCCAGTGATAAGATAGGGTTGCAATAAGGCCCCTTTTAAATGGCGTTATAGATTGGTACCCTCCTGCAAACTAACATGGCAATGGAAAATCCGCATGGCCCATGTTCAATAATAGGGAATACATCTTCAACAGGTCCATTTTCCATTGCCATGTTAGTTTACCAGAGGGTAATTGGGGTTATGGGGCCCCTATACATGTGCAAGGTATCTGCTAGAAACTAGGTAAAAATTTGAGGACCAACCTTTCTTTTTTTTTGTTTCTTTCTAGTTTTATGGGAGGATTTTTGGGAATCTTTGGATTTGCGATCAGAAACATCTTGCTGTGTTTGGTTGGCGGATTTTGGATCCCTGTCCGGGTGTATGGGCCTGAAGGGTTCATGTTTAGATTAAGATTTGGTAGGAAAACATCAAGTTAAACTTAAGACCATACGTTTGGCTAAGGGTACATATATGGATTCTGGAAGACGCAAGTTCAAGTATACCTCTATTTTTACGGTCCCAAACGACTGGTGTTCGCAATCCTGCAGTTAGCAAGATTTCAATCATTGTTTCAGACAGCTTCGCGCATGGGGTAACAAAATGATTGGAAGTACCTTTGAGACACATAAGAATCTTCACTTCATCTCAATTTGAAGAGCAAATTAGACAATTGGTATTTCACATTCATGAAGAATTCGCAAACCTTGAGATACCTGTTGGACAAACCACTGGAAACCTTGAACATGATTTCAAGTTCAGTCGAGATCTTTCCAAACAAACAAGAGATCTGATTTGTTTGTTTTCTTCCAATTTGTTTATATCTCCGTTGCATCCCGGAAAGAAAAATCAAACATCTGAACAACAACTTCAATCTAACTTGGATCTACCCCCCATCCAGGATTCTAGTCACTACCAGGATTGTTAGATTTCTAGGTTTGGGAATCCCGACCTGCATCTTTACCCACCTGTGGTGGGGGATATAGATCCAAGATTGATGGAATCTCAGCTGAGCATCCGGACTCGCCAGGACGGCTTTGCGCCAGACATTGTTTCCTACAACTCCCTCATGAAGGTTTCGTGGTGTTTTTGTGTGTGTTTCTTTTGCCAAAAAAAGGACGTTTGACGAACAAAACACATAGGTGTGCATCTCGAGATGGGTTCCACTGAATTTGAATGGACCTTTATTTGTGAATCTGAATGTTCAATAAATATTCGTGCGGAGCCAATTTCATGGAAATTTTCCACTTCACCCAATTTTCCTAGAAGTCACGGAAATGGTCCAAGTCATGTCATTGAAACTTTTCCGGACGACTTGACTTGGTCTATTATCTTCCCCCAGTCAGGGAATTCTTTGGCCTGGTTTTTTGGGAAAAGAACATCGTACTCAGCTAATGGTTAATTGGTGGTTTGGGTCCCGGTAGTTTGGGATTCCGATTGGATTCCCTTATGAAAGGGAAACAGTTACTTAGGGGACCCTTAGAATCCCAAACCACCGGGCCCCAAACCAACAATGAACCATTAGCTGACTTACTGCACTTTTGTGCCCATGAGATGGAGTGGAACCATCCTTTTAGTTGCCTTGGTAGCGGAAAAGAGCCAACCCTATTTTGTTTTACTTTTTGTTGAATGGATGGAAATGGTCTACAGTAAATTCCATTTCTCATTTATAAAGATTTGGGAGCCATCATCCATTTGATAGCCAACCACTAAAGTAAATGGGATGTCTATCAGGCTCCATGTGGTGATGTTGATTGTTTGGTACACCCCAAAGTGGAACCTTGTGGCTTCTAGCACCTTCACCGCGAGGCGCTCATGAAAACAGCTCGTACACGAGATGTGGAGGAAACTTGGTCAAAACAACCCTGGTGAAGGTTGGGTTAGGGGATTAAATCCTACCCAGTTATAGAAAGGGATGATTTCATAAGCCATTATATATCTAGATGGTGGTTTCAAGGGTTTTTTATTTTCACTGCTACCTGGGGAAATGATCCAATTTGACGAGCAGATTTTTCAACTGGGTTGGTTCAACCACCACCTAGTTACTATATATGTAAGTCAAGGGTGATTCCAGGGACTCCCAATAGTGGGACCCCTTATGGTAAGCTTCCCATACTTTCCTATTCCCATATCTTTAGGGATTTTTATGGGAGTGGTATGGGAATAGTATGGGAAACTGAAAATTCCACTGAGTAAGGATCCCGGAAGCTGAACCAAGTAGTACTTTTAACAAAGTTTTGATACTTTGGGATTATTTTTTTTCGCAAAGTATTGACCCCACCACTGGGATGGCTTTTTCAGAAAGGGAATGAATGTTCTTCCCCCAAAATGGCTAGACCATTTCAGTAGTTTGGAAAACATCCAGTAATTTGTCCAGAATACATGAAGAAGGTTGAGAGAAACTTCAAGGCGTTTTTTATTCGTCCACTCAACTCAATCATTTTAAGTGCTAATTTCGAGGGGGAAGTCTTGCCAAGGCATTTTTTGGGGTCTTGGCGTCTCTGAACGTGATGATGTTATATTCAAAGTCTCCTCTACTTCACCATGTGGATGAAGAAAATCTTGGATCGGTTGATATTTTTTATATAACATGGTAACCCACAACCGTTATATTTAGGGGCTTATAACTTACAAACCTTTATTTCTATTGTTTAATTCAACCCCTTCAAAACTTTATTTTGCAACTTTCGCCCTGGTTTTGCCGGGTTTCGAAACCGACTGAGGAATTGTTTTGGAAAATGAAGGCGCAACCGGAACAGCTCCCATGATGCATGAAGAATCATGAAATCATTTCTTCTGTTTTGTGAGTCACATTTAACTTCACTTCTCATTATGTGGCACAAGTATTCACACGAGACTAAATGAGTAGATTCTTTAAAATCATTTTCCCATCTTGGATGATCCAATTCCATCTTGGAAGTTCTATTTCCAGGACGTGGCTACTTATGCACAGTGTCTACTTATGCACATGGACTGTACTTCATACTAACTTCATACAGTATAGTATCCTTGTCACGTTTTCTATAGACGAATTTACATACATAGATATATGAATAGATATTTAATATCATACTATATATTTTGTTTTTCCGGAGCATACATTTGAATGTTTTAAACATTTTTATAGGCACCGGATGTTTTTACTGCAAGCAACCTATTCCCATAGGATCCAACTATAGCATATTTACCTATACATTTACCATTAAAAGAGATCACTAGAAAGGTCGGTAAAAAAGATATATACTGTTCAAATGGGAATTCGTCATGCAGTTTGATTCGCCATTTTCTTTATCCTGGAACCTGAAACATTTGTTTATAAATGGTTAGTAGCTATCATTTGGATGATGGTTCCCAAAAATCATGACGAATAAAAACATGGTGGGATCTCACCATTTCCATCCATTCAAAACTGGTTGGCTTTCGGGTACTTAAACGGTTCTTGGTTAAACACAACAACCGCCACCCATCCCCCTCTATTTTTCTGAAGAACGAGCAGCACACATGTGGATGTTTCCAAAAATAGGGGTACCCCAAAATGGATGGTGAAAATAATGGAAAACCTTATTTAAAAAAAAACATGATTTGGGGGGAAAACCCCCCTACTTTTGGAAACACCCATGTCCATTTCTCAGCAGCCCACATGTCCTCACCTGCAGATGAACTCGGTTTTACCAGATGTGGTGACCATTAAGACCATGCGTCCCGGAGACTCAGATTTTCGAGTAAGGGGCGAGGTAGTTAAGGAGGTCGCCAGGGATGGATTTTGATGGTATTTTCCTAAAGAAGGAGCTGTGTTCAAGAAGCCCCAAGAGTCCTCAAAATCACCGGGTTGTTTTTTTTTTCGTGTTTTTTTTGTTTCTCTTGTTTCGCAACAATTCTTAAAGTTGAAGTTGGAGCAGGTGGAACGTGTGGTTTGTTGGAGGGCTGGTTTGCGGATGGTTTTCGATGTGTGCGGTGGGATGGGCTGTCGGTTTTTCTTGTTGAAAGGGGTTAGATTAAAAAACACCTAATGTCTCATGGAAATGTAACGACCGGCAGGCAGTTGGCCTGTCATAAAGTTTACGTTCAGCATGTCATGGGAACCATACTCTTGATGGTTCAGAAATCCCATTCCCAACCACCGGGGATGTTTAAAAAAACCTTGTAAATAATGGGGATAAACTATACATTTCAACTGGTTAGCCGGATTTTTTCCCTCAACATTATCTAGGTCCTGGTTTCAAACATTTTGTATTTTCATCCCTACTTGGGGAAGATTCCCATTTTGACTAATATTTTCGAATGGGTTGAAACCACCAACCAGTTATCATCCCCAAGGGTAGTAGGATTTTCTTCCTTTTCCCCATCAGCTCAAACTGCCTCGAAAACCTCCATTTTGAAAAACGGCTAAACATTTCCCAGGTTGGGCGCTGGGCCGGCAGCGTGTCAAGGACATCTTTTTTGGAGTTAGGTTATCATCAGGAAGCAGTAGTACTGTTGATGGAAGAAATCCTGCACCACCAACAATGTATGTATAAAACCATGTGAATGATGGGATATTTACCATATAACTGGTGCAGGATTTCTTCCATTAACAGTAGTAGTAGCAGTTGTTGTTGTTGTTGTTGTTGTTGTTGTTGTTGTTGTTGTTGTTGTTGTTGTTGTTGTTGTTGTTGTTGCTGCGCAAGAACGGATGCATTAACCGCCAGGACCGGCAAATTTTCATTTCCAACTGTTACTGGCAGAGGGAGCATCCCAATATGTCTAGTCATATAGAGACATACATATGCACAGGATATGCACAGGCATAAATATACACATATCACTTCACATATCCATACTAATCTATGAGGGTGGAGCGAAAGAACATGAGTCAATAAGGATACCCCAATTCACCATGAAATCAGTGACTGTTCCTGACAACCCGTGTGAATCTTTATTAGACACTACCTTTTCATAGGAACATCATTTCGTTCAAACAATACCACTCAGTGGTGTCCGGCAAGTGCACAATTCACAAAAAAATCACTTAGATCTCTTGAAATAACTATGTCAACCGTTTGCAAGTGGGTAATTTCAACACTTTTTGGAAGAAAGATAAGCTTTTGCTCCGCATCGCCATGGGCTGCTGTAAGAAATTTTGTTGCTGTCTGTGGTGCCCATGTTGCTTTTGTTTAGGTGGCTGAACAAAGAAAAAAACGATTTCACCCTGGAAAATGAACATTTTGAAGCCAAAAAAAATGCACCCAACATTGAAATCTGGGGAAAAAATCATCTGAAAACACTAAACCTCCATGACTTTGGGGTTCCAGATGCGTTCATTTTCCGGGGGCTGTTGTCATCGTCTTGGAAGTCGGGAGTTGGTGACTGAATCAACGATTTCGACGGATCAAACCAACAGATTTCCAAGGGGCAACACCAATTGAGAAGTGATCAGTTCGGGGCCCCCTGGTTATTTGCTATACATATACGGGATTATACTACCCATAACTAGGTGGTGCTTTCAAATGTTTTTTATTTTCACCCCTGCCTAGGGAAATGATCCAATTTTGACTAATATTTTTCAGATGGGTTGAAACCACCAACCAGATAACTATGGCATTATGGTGGGGTTAATATTTCAATTTGCTAGTTAGTTTGCTGTTCTTTTTTGCACCCCAGAAAACTAGCATCTTGGAACCCAGAAATTGATGGCTAACCGGTCGATAATATTCTTGTGGGAGTTTTTCAGGTGGAAGCGCCGTGAGTTTTCGTTTTTTTTTCGGGGATGATACGACCTAGTAATATAGGGATTATACTAAGCCATGAAACAAGGATCCGTATGAATCAATCAGTATAATGGAAACCAATTGGAATTTGCATCAGATGATAAATAAGGTTTAGTACATCCTTTTTAGCTACCTGAATTTCTTGGTGATTTTTTACCGTGTTGCCGTGCCACTGGGGAGCAATTGGGTCAAGTGGAGGCTGCCCCCTCTTTTTCCCCAACCTTTGCACCAAGAAAACGGAGCGAAACTGCTGCTTGAAGACTTGAACTGACAATTTCACATAATGGTTGACGTTGACTTCCTTGGGTTTATATTTATATAAGCGACAATAAATAATGAGAATAGCAATACCGATTAAAAAACATATATTATATATATATATACCACACCTGACCTATTCATATATATATATATACACATGGATTTCTACTGATTTCAAAACCAATAAAATACACCTTTTTCCATCTTTTCACTTTTTTTCTTTTCAGAAAAAAGGAAATCAACCAAAAAATCAGGCAAGGCCAACCCAAAATTCAAATCCAAAGTCCTTCCAAATAGCGCCGTCCCCCAACGGTCGAAGGCACCTTACGTGCTTTTGCATTGCTGGGTGCTTTCCTGGCATTGATGTTGGCCCTGATGCTGGGCCCGGCACCCTTGGATCTTCCGGACGACGTGGCGGATGTCTGCGAAGCCGTCGCGTGGTTTCGGGATACGGAGCTCAGTTATACCGTGGCGAGCACCGAGAATTTGAAAGCCTGGGCACAGGTGGGGGACCCATGCGTTTTTTTTGTTAAGAAACCGGGGGTTGGAAGTCGGATGGTTGGACAAAAAAGGTGGTGGATTGTTTTGTTGTGTCCAACACATGTGGAGAAAAACATTTTTTGTTTGAAACATGTGTGTTTTCTTTTGTTGGGGGGAAGGGGAACCTTTTTTTGTGTTGGAAAAAGAGGAATTTGGGAAAGGTGTTAGAAGGTGTTTTTTGATGAGTGAAGGTTGGAGAACTTGAGGAATTTGACATATCCAATTTGTAGTGTATTGCCCTTCTCTTTTCACTTTTCTTTTGTTTTGAAGCTGGGTGTTCTGAATCAAGTGGCTCTTCAAAAAGACATCCTCATTTGAAGTTACTTCGGCTTCTCCTTATGTTAGCGCTTTTAAAAGAAAGCACTGCAATTATCAGACTTCTGCAAAGAACTCGGAGCAAAGAAAAAAATATGAGCAGTGAAAAAGGACCCGCCCTTTTTTGGAGGTTTAAACTTAGGTGCAAAAGATCATGGATTTCATCCACCCCAGTGTTGTGGTTTTGAAAGGGGGGGGGGTCATTCATCTGAGCAAAGCCTGTAATTTTACCACCTCAAAAAGCTTCTTGTCCTTGAACATTTCAGGGTAATTAGGAACCTTTTGGCCCTTATTTTTTTTGGGGTGATTATGAAGGGGACCCATTGTGACCCAATAAATACGGCCTTACTTGGATGTCCTGTTGGAAGTTAGGATCAAAGGTGATCGGATCAGTGGGTGATTTCACCTCAAGGAATACCACATTTGTTTGAGTAGGTGAAATAACCCATTGCTCCTAACCATTGATCCTAACAAACCCAACAGGACATACCAACCTATAAATGGGATATATTAGGGTTATAACCTACTTACTAACCATTTACTAACTTCCAACAGGGCATCCAAGTACTCCTTAGCCCTGGCGTCGAACATGCAGGGCTGCCGCTTGGCTTTTGCGGACTTACCCAGCGAAGCGCAAGAGTTGCTCCGTAATCTCCAGAAGACGGGCAGCACCGCAGCGATGAAGCCTTGAGGGAGTAGCTTGGATCTAAGGTTGTTTCAGCACACCTTTGGAACACACCCCTAAACCTTTACCAACAGGCTATAAAGGGATTCCTTTCATAGTTGTCTAGGGGGATTGTCTGGGGTGTGCTCTAGGGGTGTGTTGTAATTTTCTTGGATTGGAGGAGCGAGAAAGTGAGAAAGTGGATCATCCCAGTGGATGGTTCAGTGGTTTTTTGTTTGTATCCCCCCCATTTATAAGCCATTGAGTTCGGCCATGTGGAAGGGGAACTGCCCTACTTAGGGGGCCTTGACGTAACTTTTCACCGTTTACTAGGAATGGGATGATCCTCCAAGTAGGTGGAGAAACACTCCGATACATATGGGGGTTGTCCCCCTTTCCCAGTAGCCAGCAGGATTTTTGCATTTTTAGTAGGGAATCCCACTATTGCTGGTGGCCAACCAACCTCAAGGTATGTCTCACATAGCTGGAGGGGCCGTTTTTCACACGTACTGTTTATGGAAAAAATCCTGCACCGTTTATGATGCCCGAAATGTTGTTTTTATACCAGTAAAACCGTTTCTGGCATCACAAGTGGTGCACGATTTTTTCCATCAACCGTATCATTGGACTTTTCTCATACACACATCAGGATGCAAGTGACCACAATGACTATAGAGATAGTAGATGATCCCAGATGAAAGCATACCTTTTTCGCACATTTTGGGGGTTGCTGGTTGTTGAGGTGAGAGGGGTGACATGAAAAAACCGATGGTTTTTGAGGATTATGATCCCCTGAAAATAGGAATCCTTAGTAAAAACCAAGCAGGATTTCATTCAGGGCATAGTTGGATGTACCTCTACCAACGTACCCCTATGGGAAATCCCTATAAAAGCCCTATATATAGTGGGTATTTATAGGTTATGATTCATTAATCCCTCAAGAATCCCTAGAGAACACCAGCTAAATTCCATGGGTACACTCCCATAGGATCCATGTGACTGGTATATTTACCTACACTTACCATAAAAATAAACCATCCGTGTAGGTAAATATACCAGTCACATGGATCCTATGGGACTGGTACTGTAGGGGTACACCTGTCCTTGTCCCTTGATTCATTGAGATGTGGAAGTGTTGTTAGTTGGTGACCAAACCACCGAGGTCAGGTATTGAAAAACGGGCCAGTTCATGGAAAAGAAAGACCAACATGGCTGTACCTTGGGCTGCGGCAAAAAACTTCCGATGTTGTTAAAAAAAAAGAAGGATTCAATGAATGACTTTTTCCATCACTCAAAAAAATGGTGACGACTATAGCCCCAAACAACAAGTGGTCCGTTTTGCCAACATGTTTTGTTGTTTTTGTTTTTGGTGGTGTTGTTTTTTTTTGTTTGGCACTTGTGAGGGTTTTAGCCCCGGTTTTGGGGCTACAAAACACACAGGTCCTCAGGTGGGCCCCCTCATGAGGGCTTTCCAAGTTGGAAGATTTGTCACGACTCAGATGTCCCTAAGCTAAGACGGTCCCTCCAATTTGGAAAATGGCGCCCTGAATCAATGGTTGCCCTATAGGTGCCCATAAAAGGTGGGATCAGGTACTGGAATGTCAAGGGGTACTTAGTAAGTGGAAATGACCCTAGCCAGAAGGTTTTTCAAGAAAAAGGATCCTGTGGGTGGTGGCAACTCAAGGCATTTTTTATGTTCATCCCGAAAATTGGGGAAGATGAATCCATTTTGACGAATATATTTTTCGAATGGGTGGGAAAAAACCACCAACTAGTTGTTTCTGGTGCCCAAAAAAGGTGGTAGGTAGGTAGCATATGGGTCCCACCAGAAGGCAACATATACAAGTGGTATATAAATATATATATATATATACTGCCAGGGGGATCATCTGCCACCGATCCCGCCTTTTGTGGGAAGCAAAAAACACAAAACAACCTTTGAGGGAGAACCCGGAAAAACCTGGAAAAACCATAGGAATTCGTAGCATTTTTCTTAAAAATGCAACGTGCAGGGTTTAGGGGTTTCAAGTTGATGGAGATAAACGTCGCAACGGCTGGAACGTCCAGGTAGCTAGAAGTTAAGGTCCCCGAAGGTCCGCCATTGTAGAGTGGTTTCATTCCGTTTTTTTCGGTGGAAATTTAGTTAAAATGCCACCACTTTTTTTCGGAGGTGGTGGCAGTTTCATTCACGTACCCTGATTGTTTTTGGGAGGTTAAAGTGGTTTCATTCCCACTTTGACTTACTTAATCAATCTTAATTAAGAGCTAAGTCTTGTTTTTTTTCAAAATGGGTGAGTTTACGTTCTTCCTTTTCTATTTTGGGAGTTCAAAAAGCTATTAACGGTGCCATTCGAGTGTTTTTTCCTAAAAACCACCAGCTTTCGACCAATTTTTTGAGATTGACCTCGATGGGTTCCAGGTGGAAAAGGGAACTTTGATTGCGGACCCAGCACCAGCCGTGGTGGAGATTTCAGAGATTCGCCAGGCAGAGTCGTGGAAAAATGATGCAGGTGGTTAAGAATGCATGGGAAAAATCGGCGCATTGGTAAATCTGAAATGTCCATTCTGGAGATTTTGGGGCGGATTTTACCCTATAACTTGGAAAGAAGATGAGAATTGACATGGTTGCAAAAAACATTTTTTTTTTAAAGAAAACAATTCTTTTGGGTATATCTAAACACAATTCAAAGTTATACCTTGAGGGTTTCCAATTACCCTGTGTCATTGGGTAAATGAGCCAAACATTGGGCAATTCAACTTCATCATCTGCCAAGTGAGTGTCTAACACACCCCAGGTGTTTCAATTCAGCGCTTGGAGCGTCAAAGAAACAGAAACGCAGATGGAGTCGAAATGATCTATTCATTTTATGAATTGAACGCGGCTTGAAAAACCCTTCATTTAGCAGGGCCCGAGGTTTTAGAGGTGCCAATTTGACTTTCACAAACAAAGCATCGCCCATCCTACTCGTCGTCATCTGTGGCTGCCCGAAAAATCATTCGGAGCGTTCAGTTGGGGATGTTGAGTCTCCTCCCACTCAGGAATGCCAGTTCGTGGGAAATGAAGATTTACAAAAACACTCTGGTAAACTAACATATCGCCAAGTATTTCAGGTACCTAAAATGGATGTACTCACCTATATAAGCTGTATGTAAGACATATGCAAGGGAAAACCCACACCCAAAATAGCCTTTTGTGGTTCAGTACCTCCATGTTAGGTACCTGAAACTTTTGGTGAACATCGCCGGCTGGAGAATCCCCTACTTGGATGATATTTACCAAGAGAACGGGATGTTTTCGTTGGTCCTGGCTATACGTTAGCTTGTCAGTGGGTAATCCCGGATGCCCGTCATCCTAGCTGATCAACGAGCCAGCGTCCCGGGGGTTTCGCTTCCCAAATTGATTGCTGGCTTTTTTTCCCCCAGAAGAACTAACATGGTTCCAAAACACCATCACCATTTTTTCATAAACAATACTGTACATCTTCATGCATGGTGGATTTTCCAGCTACTAGGATGTCCATGGAAATGATCGTAACTAGTTAGTAAGTTGGTTCATTTCACCTATTTACGGGACGTATCCAACCTACTTATAAAGGGGTTAATTATAGTTATAACCCAACTTATAATTAGTTACTAACTACCAACCATGAGCCACCAAGTAGCCATGTTAGTTTGGGGGTGGTGTGGTAAACATATTGCCCAACCCGCCACATCTCATCCCATCTGCTGATTCTGCTAGAGGCCTTCCACGATGCCAGGGTAGTCCGCTTTGATGCGACTCAGCTGTTGCCAAAGCATATGTTCAATGCGACCTTGAAGCAGATTACCGAGTTGTATCTTTGGCCAAGAAAAAAAACCAAAAAACTTTTCCACCGGGGAAAATTTACCGTAAGATTTTGAAGCTCAAAATTTCACCTGATTATAAGTTCGGGATGTTCATCTGAACCAGCGCAACGCATCATTTTCAGGTTCCAGCCGCTGACTGCAATCTTCCAGGGTGTAACGCTGGTGTTCTCAATATTTTGGGCACTTTTCACCGTATTTTCCGGCCCGAAAATTGAAGAAATTCGATTCCCATTTTGAAGGAAAGCGCCGAAGGTTTTTCCATATAAAACTGGCTATGGAAACATGGTGCAAAGCATCAACTTGGCCAAATAACACTCCATAGGTTTGGAAGCGAAGGGCGTTGTTTGTTTCAACGATTTCAACGATGGGGAAGTTCTTCCCTCCCGAATTTTTGTTGGGAGAACATGGATGCAACTTTGAGTTACTGTATTTATAACCCTGGAAGTCAAGCCGACTCTCTTAAAATAATAGCAAATATAGCCTGTGGGATGGATTAAAAAATTCCCTGGCTAAGAAAATCGTCGACTTGGGGAGAAAACCCTATTATTTCAATGGTCGGAACTTTGGACTTTTCGGGGTATGATTCATAGGGAAAATGCTGGTACCTTTGGGATGGTACCCTACCTGTTTAACCCTCCAAGGAGCCCTTTGAAAGTGGATATGATATACCCAATAAATACCCACTATATAAGGTGTATATATGGGGTTGATTATTAATGGTATTTTTTCAAATGGGTGTTTTTTTTCATGTCGAATTTACCTAAAGCTCAGGCAGCATAGATTTGCTATGTGTGAATCCAGGTGCTTTCAAGAATGGTTTGGTCAGGGGATAGGCAGGGATGTACCCCGATCCCAACGTGGGCCCCCGTAATGGGAAATCCCTACAAAAAAGCCCTATATAGTGGGTATCCCCCAAGAATCCCCATCCGAGAACCACCAGCGGAAAATTCCATGGTAGTACACAGTTAGTTAGGGGGTACATCCAATTGAATGTCCCTTGAGTTTGGTCATTCGGACGCAAATTGGTGGGTAGATGATTTGCCTGCAAATCCTAACATATCAAATCTAATCTAGGTGGTTGGTTTCAAATATTTTTTATTTTCACCCCTATTTGGGGAAGATTCCCATTTTGACATATTTTGACTAATATTTTTTAAATGGGTTGAAACCACCAACTAGTAATATTCTATGATCAAATCTAATATGCCACGGTATTGTTGATGGAAGAAATCCTGCACCACCTGGGATGTGTAAAACCCTTTAGATGCTCGGATAAACTACATAACAACTGGTTAGTCGGATTTCTTCCATCGAGAGTAGTAGGACATGACGTTGATGACAGGATGGAATCACATCACTTTCTCCAAGGCACAAAGATACCATCGATGAAACGATCCTTTTTGGCACCTATGGTGGTGGTGCTATATGCCGAATGCTATTCTTGATGCCGGTCTGGACAACGGGTGTGTCAAAAGCATCCCCCATACCATCCATGGGAGTGGTATATTTACCTACATTTGCAGTTAAAAAATCAACAATTCATGTAGGTATCGTGGTATAGATATATATCATACATGGGGATCCTATGGGAATGAATCAGTTTTCTCTCATTTTAAGTAGATCTATTTGGGGGTTTCCTAAAATGATGGTACCCAGCAACCATTGGTTTTCCTACTAAAAATGTTCATTTTGAGGTGTTTTGGGAATACCACCATTTAAGGAAACACCAATTTTTCCTTTGGAAACACGGACGAGATTTTTCATCAAACGTTGCGATTTGTTGAGGGGTTTACCCGTAAAGAGAAGCGCTGTTCAGAGGCCCTACTACCTACACATCTTGGAACGTTAAACACTTGGGGGTTTTCAGGTTGTCAGGTGGTTGTTGGGTTAACTACAAGATGAGGCCCCGTATCTACTATAAGTGGATTTATCCCTAGTTATACCCATTTACAACCATGGTATACCATAGGGGTTGCTGGGGTTATTTCCCTATACCTGAAATAACTAGGGGGGGCCCTTCTTATGGTGGTTGGTTTCAAATATGTTTTATTCGAATATTTACAAAAAATGACAGTTTTTCAGGTGATGATGATAATGATATATAATGATAATAATGATGATCTAGGTGGTGGTTTCAATTTGTTTTATTTTCATCCCTGCCTGGGGAAGATGAACCCAATTTGACGAACATATTTTTCAGATGGGTTGGTTCAACCACCAAGCAAATTTAAGTTTTACCAGCCTGGCAATGCTGCGTAAACGTGGACCTTTTTTGGGATGGTGAAAACGTGGCCTTTTGGCAAAGGTTGTTGGTGACCTCTAACTAGGACTGGATGGTGGTTTCAAACATTTTTTAGTTTCATCCCTACTTGGGGAGGATTCCCATTTTGACTCATATTTTTCAGATGGGTTGGTTCAACCACCAACTAGAGGAGATCGAAAGGTCACGGCCTTGAATTACCTGGAGGAGGATGATCGGAGGATTTTTTTAGCGCCAAATGATATTGGTTGATGGTTCAGAAATCCTGCATCAGCCTGGGATGTACAAAAACCCATCCAAAACCTTATAAAATAATGGGATTTACGCTACCAACCTCAACTGGTTTTGTCGCCGGATTTCGGGTTGCCATCAACAGTAGGACACGAGGAAAAAGCCTCGAAATTCGCCAGGTGTCCAACTTGTATCCTCGTTTTGGTCGCACCTTATTCTTCTCAACGCTTCGTATGGCATTGATGGGCTTGCAACGATCCGTCTGTGGCCTCAAACCTTTGCCCTATTGGATCGAAAATGAAGAGAAACGGCGGTTTTTAGGTTCCGCCAACATCAACTTGAAACGTTTACCCAACTTTGGTGGAACATTGGATGTTCCAAGTAAGCTGGGATTAGACTCCGAAGTGGCTGGCATGTTGTCGTTACTATGGATGGGAACCACCACAGAGGAAGCTGCCAAGGGCGCGTTTCATACAGATGTGCAGGACGGCCTTTTAACCCATTTTTTTTGTTGGCAAAACGATTTTGCATATTAGGCACCCAATTTCAAGATAGTCAATATGTGTTTTTTTGGGGATTTTTGGACACTCCAAAAATTGATGACAAAACGTTTAAATATTAAGATTGGTGAAGATTGGACCACCAGATTCAGATTGTCTCTCTTTAAAGATCAAGAAATTCGGAAGAATTTTTGCCATGCTTTCCTGGAGGTGCTTCTTTAAGGCGCATTTAGAGATATTTACCTGGTACCCTAAACATCCACTTTAATTCCTGGATGTTTCAACTGGATGATGAACCAAATCAATACATGAAAAATAGGTGGTTCACCAAACATCCATCCATTAAAAAAAACTGGTGTTTTAAAAGTTTAGGGGGCCAGGTAAAGGGCATGTTTTTTTTTAAAGAAATTGGAACGCCATGATGACTTCTTAGAGGTTCAAGATACTGGATGGAACTGGTTATATGTAGGTTTATAACCCTAGGATTTGGGGACATATAACCCACGAAAATAGAGGTTATTACCCTGGTTACTATCCATGTATCCTAAGTATCCTGAACCTCTAAGTACCAAGTAAATATAATGAACCGAGGTCTCGGATATCGTTTTTGTTTGTATTTTTTGAAGATCCGCATTAGCTGAAGTTCAGTCTGAAGAATCCAAATGGCGTTTCCATAATTTCTCCCCTCAAAAAGAAAAGCTGGAAACGAATTCGGAGTTTTTGTTGCTTTTAACCCAATCATCTTGAAATGAACATGATGAATCATCCAGATTGAATTAATCAAAGAATCCTCCCAACAGATTTCAAGCCCGGTTTGAGGTGGGAAATTCCCACAAGTCCCTAGCCTAATGGTTAGCTCCACTGTTGATGCAAATAGGTCGAGATCTTTTAGTGTTTGATTTGCTCTCTGATTGATGATGATTTGCCATCCTTGATTTGCTATCCTACAAATCAGTTACAAAGCACCTGCCCCATATTTGACAACCCCAACTAAAAGTGTTGTCCCAGATCTCCAATCTTTGATGATCTTCTTGATAGGACAACATTCTGATGGAATTGGTGTCAGAGACGGTGGTGTCCATCGTTCCAAGGGAGCTCTTTTGGAAACAAGCTGAGGATGATGAAGTTCATGGTCGCTATTACAGAGTGAAGTTGCAGCCCGGTGAGGGTATTGTAATTCCAAGCAATTACCTCCACTCCGTACAGCACCCGCATGAAGACCGTCTGGGCGTGAATTTTTTCTTCGAACCACGTTTTGGCAGCATGCAATGGCCCAATTCTACGGGCAACTTTTATACTGAAACGGCGAAGGACAACAAGGAACATTTGGCCATGAGGTCATTATGGTTCCGGAGCGCCAACTATGCTTGGATAAGATATGCCAAAGGTCTTTCAATGCATGGCTGGAAGATGGAAATTATTTAAGAACATCGGAAAACCACCAAAAAAAACACCGAAACGGTGTTTTAGAGAGTTGACATTAAAAAAAAATGAGTGCCAAGACGCTTGCTGTTGGAGTTGGAGTTGAGGGGGGTCTTGTCTTGTGGTCTTGTTTATACCCTGATTTTTGGAGGAGATGATCCGATTTGACGAGCATATTTATCTATGAGCAATTAAAAAAATGGCCCCTGGTTGTTTAAGGTATATAGGGGATGAAATAATTTTACCCAGTTATGTGGGGATTCTTTCGCAAGATCCCTACCAAACAACCCAGTATTTCAATGGAAAGTATCCGAGTTTTTTTTTCCGTGGGACTCAAGCCTGAAGTGGGTTGAAACTATCCCATAGGATCCATGGGACTGGTATATTTACCTGGCAATTCTTTGTGACCTTTTTGGGATGGCTAAGTGACCCTTTCAAGGGGTTAAGTGACCTCCAACTAGGGGATCAAAAGGTCACTTTGAATCACCTGGTACCTACATTTTTACCATAAAAAATAAACCACCCATGTAGGTGAAGATACCGTTCGTCCCATGGATCCTATATGGGTATAGAAACCCACAAAGCATCCGTAAAGCTTTCGGCCTCGTGCCGGATAGGAACTACTGGAGGATGCAGACCTACTTGCAGTTCCGGAGCACCCAGAGGGAACGCACAGCCACTGTCGACAGTGGGTGGGGTGCAAAACTTACAGGGGTTATGCCCTCCCTGAACGTAACATAGCCCCTGAAATAGATTCCTATTGGAAACCATCATTTTTAGGGGCTATGTTAGTTTTAGGGAGTTTTAACCCTATAGTTACCCAATTTATTTTCGGCGATTTACTGGGGCGTATACCCATAAGTCCATTTTTTTCACGATCGGCTCGGGGTCCATCTCAAGGGGAACAAAAACGCTCCCCATGTCAGGAGCCATAGAGAAATTCACCATAGATTCTGGATTTCGGAATTCTGTGAATGGAAAGTACTTGGTTCCGGATCATCCCAGGACTTGTTAAGTGGTTAATAACCATGTTGATTGTAAGTCCCCTGAAGATAGGGTTGTGGGACCCCTTCCAAATGGCCTGTATAAATGCCTTATAAATGGGCGTTTCTAACTACTCTAACTACCTACGAAGTGGGGTGATCCTCCAAGTGGGGTGATCCTCCAAATCACACCTAGCTTCCTGGAAACTGTCGGCACTGCCGACGTTTTCCACGGACTGCGACCTGAAACCTCCACCCTTCCCCACAGCCAATAAAGCAACGGATTCCCCAGCTTTTGGTAATCCGGAAGTGACGGGTTTTTTCTGGAAGTTGTTTTTTTTTTCCAAGAAAATATGGTAAAAAGCTTGATAGATATGACAAAGACCTTAGATATGACAAAAGTGCATAATTACTACTTATATATGTATATATATCTATATTCTATATACATGTACATAAACATATACATAAACATATACCTGGACCTTCCAAAGGGTGCCAAATGATTCCGTTTCAGGGTGTGCAAACCCAGAGCGCTTGCCTCCACCAGACGGAACTTTTCCAAAATCCTGCCTTTGTGAAAACACCAACCAAAAATCTCAGAAGCAAACATTCATCCCATAGCACCCATGGGACTTGTTTATCTTGTATATTTATATACCTACCTACATGAATGGTTGATTTTTTATGGTAAATTAGGTAAATATACCATTCGTCCCATGGATGCTATGGGCATGGTCACACCAAAAAAGCATCTTGTTTTTTCCTGCCCATTTTTCCAGATTTGCCCAGTCCAACCAGATCATACTGAATATGAGTTCATAACCTATCCTATTTTGGGCCCAGATCCATGGATTGTATATAAATATATACACATGGGTTTTTGTAAGCTGAATGGATTTCTTCCATCATTTTTTTTTGCGTTTTTGAAAAAATTGCCCCAAAAAACCCAACGTTTTCTCCAAGGAGCAGTGGTCTGATGAGCAACTCGCGGGTGTCGCTGGAGCTTTGGGGACCGGCATGATGGCGTAGACGTTTGGAACCCGTCCTCCCTGGAAGTCGGCACGGCACCATCTCCCATCTTAATGGTATATATATAGGGTATACTCCAGTATATATAAGGCATATAACCACCATTTAGGGTATATAACTAACCAATGTCCCCTGTTGGGTTTGCTAGGATCCCCTGGAAGTCGGCACGCCACCATTTTAAGAATGGTGAAACTCCTTTTGGAAGATGATAAACCTTACGTAATAAAAAAATGGTGAAACTCGGAGTTTCCAACCGGACTAAAAAATGGTGGTTGGACTTCTAGGGTCCTTAGAAAAAAGACCAACAACCGAACCGCCCTTGGAAATCTAACATAGATACCAAGAATTGCTATGTTTAAAGAGGGAGTTACAGTTTTTTTAAAAGTAGATGGAAAAAACCGTCCCTACCTATTAATGGTTTATTTTCGGACCCTTTACTAATATACCTTGTGGTATCGGCATGCCATCTATTTTTTGACCTTAAGGTACCTTTTCCAACCCTCCATTTTTGGGTATCCATGTAAGTTTTCGGGAGTGCATTTGTTTTTAAATGTTTTGTTTGACCGGGACCCTCCCCCCAAAGAAAAGGGCTTGCAGGCAATTTTTGTTCTGTTTTTTTTGTTGAATGATCTGTTCAAGGTGGAATTCATCTCGACATATGATAGATATGATGATATATATATATATGTTATATATTTATTTAGGATTATATAGGCAATATATTATGCAATTTAATGATTGATCATTTTCACGATATAGTGAATCATGGGAAATTGAATTGGATACACCCAAGCTTTTTTGTCAGATTTTCCTCAGCAAATCGCAAGCCATTTACTGAATCCCATCGCACCAGCGTTCAACCCCATCGCATCTTTATGCGCTGTACATAGGCCCTATGTGCCCAAAAACGGTGCCAACAACCCCTGCCACGTTGCTTCTGAACGGAACTCCTCCAGGGGCCCACGTGTCGCAACAGATAGCTACAACAGCCAGCGGAAGTGCGTCAAACCACGGCACTGGCTTGGCTTGTGGCTTTGAAAAAAACATCGATGCTCAGAATGGCGAACCCAGGAACACCCTGGAAAACTAACATGTCCCCTAAAAAGATATTATTTCAATAGGCAATACATCTTCCAACCATCAATTTTCAGGGGACATGTTAGTTTTCGGGAGTGTAAAGTTGGAAACGAATCGACCATCTCCAACGACTTCGGAGATCACTTTTGGATTACGATCTTGGAAAATCTGTTTGCATTCAATTTTTTTTGCTGCCAGTAGTCAGTAGTCTACCCTCCAGGGAACTAACATATCCTCCCAAAAATGGCATTTTGAAGATGATTTTCCTTTTCCCAAGGTGGGATATGTTAGTTCCCTGGAGGGTAATTCCGCAATTTTCACAAACTCACTTAAGAAGCTGACGACCGGGAATTTCACAACAAAAAACAATCGAAAACCAAATTCACTTCTGGAGATTTTCTCCACTCATATCATCATTTTGCCATGTTTTTATTTGGATTTTTGTGAAAAAAGCGATTCCCACAAAAACCGAAAGCCCCTCAAAATTGGCTATTTTGAGGGCCCGGACCCCTTCTATACAGGTTCAAACCCTTCCATTGGAGGGTCCAAGGATTTTTAGGTTTCAAGATAATGCGTCCAAACTTATCATTGAAGCGAGATTTTAGTGAGATTTCTGCGGAACTTAATACGACCATCGCCACAAGTAGATACCAAATAGTTTCCTTTGCCAAGATTGACACCGTAAGCATGACCGTGACCAGAGTGAATTCGGGGTAAATCAGGGTAGGTAGATTCAATGAATCACATGTCGCAATTTCGGACAGTTATTAGGATTGAGCACTTCCATCTCTTGAAATTTTGTGGTCATATATCAGCCAAAGCTTTTTCAAGGTCTGTCAAAACCTTTCGGGTCTGCCAGCCATGGATGTTTTCAGCAATTTTCGGTTTCCCCGTTCCACCGCATCTTTTTTTTTCGGCAGAGGCCTGGTCGATTTTGTGGAAGAAGAGTCCTTAGGTCCTTCGACCTTTGACGTCTTTTTAGTTCTGTTTCTGAATCGTCGAATCTAAACTAGGTAGTGGTTTCAAAGATGTTTTTTTTTTCATCCCTACCTGGGGAAATGATAAAATTTCACTAATATTTTTCAAATGGGTTGAAACCACCAACCAGTAAAGTGGAACATTTGCGTTGGCAATTCTGCAAACTTGACCTTTCTGGGATGGTGAGTGAAAACGTGACCCGAACTCAATGGCTGTAAATGTGACCTCCAACGTTTGGTGATAAATAGGTCACTTTGAATTACCCAGTGGTTGAACATTTCTGATCTTCCAAAAAAAGGAACGACATGCAGAAGCACCGTTCAAACAAAATACAAGCACCTGTTAACACCACCTCACAACTTTGCACTTATAATATATATTTTAAGTTTCAAAAATGGATTCGGCAACCAAAAACTCAAATTTAAAAGAAACATTCGGCCCCGGAACTTCCACAAGATCTACGTTTGGCCCTTTCCTCAAAGATGGGCAACTTTGAATCGGATCCATCTTCGGATACAGTCGCCCCCCCCCCACCCGATGCGTGACGGATCATCGCATCGACTTCCCCCTTGACGTCTCCGCGCCGACAAAAAAAAACGGGTCGCGGAAGGCGTGGTGGAGGTGATCGAAGGGGTTACAGGATCCCATGGTACGATCTGGTAATCACTTGGATGTTCCGTTGGAAGCGATCGGATCCAAACATGATGGAGGATCAGTGACGTGGGTGATTTCACCCCAAGGAATGATATCCCCATTTTTTATCAAGTAAGGTGAAATCACCCATTTTAATTATAACTAATCTTTGATCCTAACTTCCGTCCCGGGACATCCATGTAGATCTACCGATCGACCATCCTAGACCGGACCTATATGAAAAGCCCATCATCAAAGTCAACAAAAAATCATGTAGAGGTGTTGTACCTTGGATCTACGAGCGAGTGACAGTGGGCAACTGAAGGTTTAGGTCGGTTGGGCTATTTCGAAGCTAAAAGATATTTTATGAATTTCGGAAGATGACTGTGACTGGGTTGGAGCGGTGTGAATTTTTCAGATATTATGATCCATCAAAAATTGAATGGGACTGAATCCCAACGGACCCCTAAGTAAGTTGCTAGAGCTATTAGATACTGAGGTTTTTTCGGGGTCCGGAAACAGTGGGTCCTGTTGGAGATTTCTTGGATATGAGGTAATGTTGGGGAAGTCCAGTTGACACCAAGACTTCGTGGCTCCCGGGTGGCCAAAACTTCACCCCTTTCTTTGGTTTCACCCTGGGAAAAACCCACAACAAAAAACGGGTGATTGAACGTTTACACCCTGGAAGATTAACATGGAACATACAAATCACCCATTTAGAAAGGAAAATGATCTTCCAAACCTTCATGATTATATGTTCCATGTTTATCTTCAGGGGTGTAGGTCCAAAAGCCAACTCTCACGACTTTTGACGTTTCAATTTGTTGTTGTTGTTGTTGTTTTTTTTCCCCAGAAATGTTCCTTGAAGCCTTTTCAAGTCAAGAGGGGTTGCTTTTGGTTGGTTGTGTCTCTTCAAAAAGAAACTAGGTGGTGGTTTCAAAGATTTTTTTCTCACTACAATGTGGGGAAAAATCACCATTTTGACGAGCATATATTTTTCAAATGGGTTGGTTCAACCACCAACTAGACAAGCTCTTCATATTGTCTTTCCAGTTTTTTCCCTTTTATGTTTGCTTGGTGGCGAAAATGGTAGTTACTAACTATAGTTAGTAAGTTGGGTGAGTTCACCCTATTTAGGGGACGCATTTCAACCAACTTACAGGGGTTAATTATAGTAACTAACTACCATGAGCCATTTTGGACAAACAAGATGGGGCCCCCTAACTACTATAAGTGGATTTATCCCTAGTTATACCCATTTACAACCATGGTTTTTCACAGGGTTTGCTGGGGTTATAACTCCCTACCTGAAATAACGGGCCGGGTCCCGGGTCCCTTCTTGTGGTGGTTGGTTTCAAATATGTTTTATTCGAATATGTACAAAAAATGACAGTTTTTCAGGTGATGATGATAATGATATATAAAGATAATGATGATGATCTAGGTCGTGGTTTCAATTTTTGGACTCGATTTGTCCCCTTTAAAAATGCGAGAAATGTCTCCGCTTGGAAACGGGCTCGAGGTACTTGGATTTCTTGAAGGAGAAACGAAGACAGATGGTTGGGGAAACCCTGAGGGGATCGAAAAATGGTTGAGATAGAAAATAGGGTCTTATATGTATACGTATATATGTGATAATGTGATAATTTGACATTTGTAATGCAAACGATTATAAAATTGTATGTATAAACCTACTCATATTATATACTGATTATAGGGTCTTATATAATATGTACGTACAGTATATATTTGGTCAAATTATAGCGACCTCACATGAGTTTTGGGCCCCCAAAATGCAGCTGAAATTTCAGGGAAACCTAAGTTGGCGAAATATTATAATTTGGCCAGATATATGTGATAATGTGATACTTTGATATTTGTAATGCGATTATATTATTCTTTGTAAAAAACTACTCATCTTATATAGTTATCATATATACAATATGAAATATAGTACTGTTGATGGTTCAGAAATCCGGCATCCACCAGCTGAGGTTGGTAGTTTATTCCCAATTTTTGTAGGGTTTTATACATCCCAGGTGGTGCAGTTAGCCGAGGTTGGTGCTTGAGATCGTAGCACCAACCATGGGCTGTGAATGCTGGAAATAGAGACCCTGGAATATTTTCCCGCTATAAAAAAAAGCTGAAAAGCACCCGAAATTGAAATTGTTTGGAACATCATTCTGAACCAAACCTTCATGACTTTTGGGTTCAAAATGTTAGTTTTTTGGGGGTTTTCTGAAAAGTGATTGTGTTGCTTTGGATGATCCCTTACCAACTTGTTCCGTCGGAAACCGTGGCGTGGCAAGCTGTCAGTTTCATGGAGGGTACATGACTAACCAAACCAAAATGGGCCAATGAACTTGACTAAGTGACTGAAGGGAACTGACTTAGCCTCCTGTAAACTAACATGGCTAGCTGGAAAATCTCCATTTCATGTAGGAAATACATGGAAATACATCTTCAAAATGATTCATGTCTCATTGAATGCACCTCAATCCTTGAATGCTTGTAGCGAAAGAAGCCTTCCAGGGTCCATCTTTCTTCCACTGATTTCATTGGACAATGAAGGACAACAAACAATCTCCCCCAGCAGTTGAACAGTGACTTTACGGAAATATGACATACAGACACTCTATACAAATGTTTGTTCATATATACATATTTATAAGCTTTGCTTGTACATCCTTAAAAAAAGGGTAGTTCCCCGGAACTACCAACAACGGAGAAAGTCCCTGAAAGGCAGTTCTGGTCGTCAGTGCTTTGTCCTGTGGTGTGCTGTTTCCTTTGGCTGTGGCTACTGTGCGGGGCGAGCGGGAAGCTCAGTGGTTGGGTGTTTTTTCAGGGTGGGATTTCGCAGAAGGATTCCCCTTATTATAATAACTAGGTGGTGGCAACTCAAATATTTTTTGGAATTTTCACCCCTATTTGGGGAAGATTCCCATTTTGACTAATATTTTTTCAGATGGGTTGAAACCACCAACCAGATAAGGTCTTTATATACCCATGGGGCCCCCAAAACTTACTTTTTTAGAGGTTTTGTATGGTAAATAACCTGGTTTTTAGGTGGCCCAAACCTTTATTTTTCGTGGTTTTGGGGGCTCATGACATTCGTAAGGTTTACCCTCCCTAAAACTAACAGCGAACGCACCTGAGAATGTAAAGATACTGTTGATGGAAGTAACCAGTTGAGTTTGGTAGTTTTTGCCCATTATTTACAGGGTTTAAACATAGCAGGTGATTAGCCGGATTTCTTCCATCAACAGAGGATGGTGGTTGATGTTCTTGAGAATGGTGTTTGATGACGCTGCTGCTGATCATAATCGTGGTGATGATGATGATGATGATGATGATGATGATGATGATGATGATGGTGATGCTTTTGCGTGTAATACCAAAAAATAGTAATTACTGTATTATTGTGGGGTTACATGTCATTGTATATCTCTAACATACGACGTCAACAACAACCATGACCGTGGCAATTTTTCGTCCACACTAAACTCCACCCGCGTTCGTTTCAGGGAAAGTATTTCTCAATTAATTAGTACATCATACAATCCATGTATGGCATACTTAACTACATTTGCTTGATTTTATGTTAAATGTAGGTAAATATAAGATACATGGATGTTTCGGGATATATCATGTCGAATCTTTACATTCTACTACTAACCATGGAACGCGTCATTTCTCGTGGCCAAACTTTTCCATTGTCCCCGCAAAAACTCAGCATCGAAAAAAGGCCGCAAGAGACCATTGCAGCGGTGCAGATCATGGCACGCTTTTTTTTTGGGCCGCATGGGGGGGTCCATGATTCTTTTAAACATGCCTTCCTCCAAAAAAAAGTGTGAAAGATTATGAGTTATGAAGAAAAATATTTATCTAGGTGGTGGTTTCAGACATTTTTTCGGAATTTTCCTCCGCAAAATTGGGGAAGATTTTCACCCAATTTGACTCATAATATATATATATATATTTTTACAGGTGGGAAGGTTCAACTCCTTCAGTGAACGTGACGCGAGCCTCGACATGCTTTTCGAGAAGTTTTTGGATCTTGGGTTCTTTTATTGTGTTCCAATAGGTTGCCAATCTGTCCCTTTTAAAAGCGCATCCCTAATATTGTGCAAAAGACCATGAACTGGTTGGTGGCAACTCAAATATTTTTTGGAATTTTCACCCCGAACTTTGGGGAAGATGAACCCATTTTGACGAATATTTTTGGAATGGGTTGAAACCACCAACTAGCCATGAACTGAGAGTCTTTTAGTCTGAAGGGAAAAATACAGCCCTGATTATTTTTTCATGGAACCAATTCACATCACCCAACTGTAGAGTCAGAGGAAAATCATCTGAAGCAAACCTCCATTTTGGGTTCCAACCATTAATTTACCAGGGTGTAACAACTGAGACTTCAGAGTCTAGGTGGTGGTTTGAAATAGTTTTTATTTTCACCCCTACTTGGGGAAGGTTTCCAATTTTACTAACATTTTTCAAATGGGTTGAAACCACCAACTAGCAGTGTTTTTTTTATTCCGTTTTTTTTTTTCAAAAAAAACGTCTTGTATTGTGGAACTGGCATTTTTTCCGATCCGTTTTTTCGGAGCTCGGCCACGAGTCGGCCGGATATTACTTGTGGACGGGAAGGGCGCATCGCAGCGTCAAAGGGATGTATCAAACTCCAGGATAAGGAGCCATCCATTCTCTTACTTGGCCAATGGCTAAACGGCTTAACCTTTTTGGGATGAACCATATTTAGTAGGGAAAATAAGCCGTTCAAACGGCTTTATTTTAGGGTTCCATTCGCTAAGTGAGTTTTGTTCAATTGATGACTGTTAAGGCAGGGTCTTTGTGAAATGATTCTTTTGGGCACCTAAATGGTAAAATTGTGGCTGGTCCACCTACCCCCCCAATATAACCCTCTTCAGAAATAAGGGTTTAATACAGCCTTATTATGGGAACCAATGGTTGATAAGCCATGATCATAAGGCCATATTTCTAAGGGTGATTCCGTTGTGGGGGGGAGGGTAGGTTGACTGATCCCATGGTGACCCATGTGTGCCACGCAGCGACGGAAAGGCATTGCTGTTTGTAGTGACGGTAGCGGGCCTAGGAGCTTATGGGGCTACACAAGGTGGCTCACAGCGAGAGTTTTAGTAGATTAGGAAATCGAGACTGTTTTGATTGTTTGATTGATTGATTGATTGATTGAGTGTTTGTTTGTTTGATTGATTGATTGAGTGTTTGTTTGTTTGATTGATTGATTGTTTGTTTCTTTCAATCACAGCTTCTTGAAACATTCATGAAACGTCATTGCTTTTTAAAAAGGTAGCTTAATGAAGATGAATGCGATTTTTGCTCACCCAGACATACTAAGGGTGGATTTCCGTGTTCTGAATTTGGGAGACTCAGCAATATACATAACCATTCAAACACTGACCAACTGGCTTTCAAAAAATCCAGTGAAGTTCCAGGAGTAGCTTGGTCATCGATTTCCAAAAAATTATACCCTCCCAGAAACTAACATAGCACCTAAAAATGGATGGATGGATGGAATACTAGTTTCCTTTTGGGAAACCCTATTTTCAGGGGCCATGTTAGTTTCAGGGAGGGTACTAGCTGGTGGTTTCAAACGTTTTTGTCAATTTTCACCTTGAACATTGGGGAAATGATTCCCAATTTCGACCGTCGCATATTTTTCATTCCTAGGGTGGTGAAAACCACCAATTAAAGAAAAGATCTGACAAGATCAGAGTTGAAAAACTATCGATTTCCAGCTGCTATTGAACCAACCTCTGTGGGTATCCATGCCGATGCCTAAAAACACACATTTTCCAGCTTGACATTTTCAACAGTCAAGCTGCCTCCAACTGACAAAGCTCCAGCACGGATAGGCTGCAACTGTTGAAGAGATGGTATCTTTTACCAGTTACCCGTTCATTCCCTGGTTATGAATGCTGCAAAATAGGGGATGAAATTTCCTGGGTACCCAGTTATATTGTATTTTATGTATATATAGGGATTATTTCATCAGCCATTCTAAAGATCCCAGAACCTGAACCAATCGCTTTTTTAATGTTCACTCCAATTTGGGGAAGATTAACCCAATTTGACTTGCGCATATTTTTCAGATGGGTGGGAAAAAACACCACCAACCAGAAGAGTTCGCATTTGACTCATGTTTGTCAAGGAGATTTTTTTTCACTACACTCCGGTAAACTAACATAGCTGGTTGGAGAATGAACCCGGAATGAAGATGTATTTCCTATTGAAAATGGGGATATTCCAGCCAGCTAATGTTAGTTTACCAGAGAGTACCTTTTTTGGAAACCCGCCTCTTCATCTATTGTAAAATGCTCATAAACCCATTTGAACGTGGATATTTATCTACGCCATGGATTCGGAACCCCCGACCCTTAAACCTCAAGAAAGTTTTCCTCGACCCTTCACGGCGGTTTTTGGATATTTCAACATTGTCAATAGGTTTTCCTACAAATAAACCCATCAACCTTTGAATGGGGGGTTTTGCATATACTCATAAGGATTTCCCCATGAACAGTGGGATGACCATCTTGAATAGAAGGAGTTTAGAACCCAGTATGAGCAGTCTGTGCAGTTCTCTTGCCCATATAATCCATGTTATGGTATACTTACCTACATTTGATTGATTTTTATGGTAAATGTAGGTAAATATAAAATACATGGATGCTATGGGTTGTGGATTGTTTGATAGAGAAGGGCGGTCATTCCAATCCTAGTGATTTGTTGTTTCGTTGGCCAGGATTGGTTGGCAAAGATTCGGTTCTGCTCAACACCTCATGTGTAACCCTAAGGATCTGAAGGACCCTCCAATGGAAGGGTGAAAGAACCTGTATAGCAGGGGTAGGGTCCTCAAAATAGCCAGTTTTGAGGGTCCAATGATCCTTAGGGAATTGCAATTCCAGTTGTTCGTTCTTGTTGAAAATTGTGGTTGTTTCCAGAGTGCAGGAAATGAAAGTGATATTTTTAACGAGACACCGTGTTACATTTCCAGGAAAGTAAAAACTTGGAAATCTGTGTATACCTCCCCACGTGTTGGAAAAGCAAAGCTAGGGGGTCACCTCTTCAACAGCCGAGTTTTGTCGGGCTTCCAACTGGTAACCCAGCGCCTAGTTGTGATCCGCAACGATGACCGCAAATGACAAGGAAGTGTCCAGTGAAAAGCGGCGTGATATCCCAAATCCCATCAAAAAGAAGTGTTGTGAAAGGACGTTTCATAAGGAAAAATCCATTCAATATCAGTAGCATCGATTTGGTTTGAGATTCGTTTGGGGGATTACCTGTATCAAATCAGGATAGATCATGTACGTCGGGCGCCAAAAAAATGATCGTTTTATATAGGAGTCCCCCCCCGGAGGGGCACAGAGGTTGAGAGAATGATTCTGTACAGCCTGTAAGTCTTGCAAACTCTATTTTGGGGGCCTTGAACATGTACTTTCGTTTTTTTTTGGCATGACACCTGTACAGATTTTCCAATGCTTCCCTTGAAAACATTGGGAAGTAGCCCCTAAGACACCAATAGATTCTAGACACATGTAATCCCTGCTTGGAGGATCATCCCATTTAGTAAGTGGTTAGGATCACCCCCATTTTGTGATTTGAATGGTTATTTGTCTATGACTTTGATAGGTTTTTGTGATTTGAATGTTTTTGTTTTCTAGGATTTTGATAGGTTTTTGTGATTTGAATGTTTTTTGTCCAGGATTTTGATAGGTTTTTGTGATTTGAATGTTTTTGTTTTCTAGGATTTTGATAGGTTTTTGTGATTTGAATGTTTTTTGCCTAGGATTTTGATAGGTTTTTGTGATTTGAATGTTATTTGTCTAGGATTTTGATAGGTTTTTGTGATTTGAATGTTATTTGTCTAGGATTTTGATAGGTTTTCTTGATTTGAATGTTTTGTTTTCTAGGATTTTGATAGGTTTTTGCGATTTGAATGTTTTTTGTCTAGGATTTTGATATTTTTTTCTCCCTGAAACTAACATTTTCGTACCTGAAAATGGATGGTTGGAAGACTTTCTCGTTTCCTTTTGGGATTGTCTATTTTTCGGTTGCTATGTTAGTTTCAGGGAGGGTATTTCCATCAAATCATCAACCCTTCTTCCACCGATCCCTGCTTTCCACTGAAGCTCCTTGGAAAATATCGAGTTATCTATCTGCATCCGTGCTTGGCGTTTTCCCAGGGTTGGAAAAGGTGCAGCAAGATCCGTGCCGTTTTTGGAGGTGATTGAAGGATATAGTTTTCGTGATGTGGCTAAAACAAAGTTTACCAAGTTGATATGAAGGGTTATTTTTCAAACAGTAGAAGTATCATGCGAACAACCTGCGACCTTTAAGTGACACATGGCGGGTTTCTATATACTTTCCTAATGCTGAGTGGTCAGTCAAGATATTGAAACTGTTTCTCCATACCTTTGTGTTTCTTCATCCTATTCTCAAGCACAAGAGTTAGCTTGTTTGTGGGTGACTTGAGGAATGCAACAACGTGTTTGTTTTTTTTCCAGCAAAGGAAAAATGCTGGGATGCTCCAGCTTTCCAAAATACGTGTACCTACAAAACACTGGTTGTCACCTTGTTTGTTTAGATTCTAGATCATGTTTCATCGTGGTATGGGCATCAAAAGCTTACCAAAGTGGTTTCTGAAAGATACAAACAAGTACGGCACGTTTCCTACAAACTTTGGCCATTTCCATGGGATGTTTTGGGAGTAAGTTCCACCAACTTTGGGGTCGAACAAATCCGTACATCTCAACAGGAGGCGGGAAAAACGATTGATCCATTTTAGTTTTGATTGAAGAATTACCCTCCTGGAAATTAACATATCCCACCTGGGGAAAAGGAAAATCATCTTCAAATATGCCTTATCAGGGGGATATGTTAATTCCCTGGAGGGTAGTTTGGTCACAATTTAGTTGCAGATACTATTGATCGATATGTTTGCTTCCTGAGGAAGTAACATTATTATCAAGGTACTTTTTGAAGATCGTTTTTTTCGTTTTTGGTGGTATATATGATCACCAAGCCATTCGAGAAAAAAAAACACCAAGCCATTTGGCTATCAGCTATCCTTGCTAGGCCACTCGCCTAGGTCCAAGACGTGCCTCCAATTTTGTCATTCAAAGAATGTGCAGCTCCCGTTGGCAAAGCAGTGAAATCAGGAATCAAAGCACACAAGATACGAAGATTTGAGGGCTCATGCGTACGTATAGCATGTTGATTTTTGCCAGTGGCACCAAAAAATGGACCCAGTGAATGGTATTCAATGAGTCATGGATTCAAACATAAAGCCAGAAGTCCTGGAAACTGTTTTTTCAGCATTAAATCGCCTATTTCGAGGAGGATCAAACAAACAATGCAAATGTATGAGAAAAATTTGAGGGATTTCCGCGGCCCTACTGTTGATGGCTTTCAAATCCTACACTTGATAGGTACTGAAAATCCCATAGGGTTGTATACATCCCAGGTGGTGATCGCCGGATTTCTTCCAACAGTAGTGCAGTGTTTGGGTTGGTATCAAGCATATCATGACCCCTGTAGGTGTAATGAGCATTGAAAACTGATGAGAGCTCCACATGTCCCGCCCAAGATGGGCGGATCTGGCTATGTGGAGGAGGATGCTGTGATATCCTCAGCACCGGAGGGTTGGAAATGAATTCACCCTCAAATGCGGATCAGAATGTACCATGCGCATAACTATACCATACTACAACTGGGTGGTGGCAACTCAAATATTTTCGGAAATTTCACCCCTATTTGGGGAAGATTTTCATTTTGACTAATATTTTTCAATTGAGTTGAAACCACCAACTAGTACAAGTTACAACCTGTACAAATTCGTAGAAGTCAAAAACTTCCATCCTTCTCAGATTTGAAAACAAAAGACAAACTCTCCGTTCCATCGAATTGGCTAACTCCCTCATCCCACAACTGTCAAATCAGAAATGTGGTTCCAGGTGACCGGTTTCATTTTTTTTTGGGAAGTTTCACCCCAAAAATTGGGGAAATTCATGATCCCATTTGACGTGTGCATATTTTTCAAATGGGTGGTGAAAAAAACACCACCAACTAGGTTCCTTTTTTGGGGTACTTGCAGGGGTCCCATAACTCCATTTACAACTAGTAGATGGCCTTTTTTCAATGGCCTTATGAATGGCCTTATATATATGAACCTTTATGATCCACTGTGTCTTTGGACCCCAAAACCCATGAAAAAAACATGAAGGTTTCTTTTAACGAAGGTTTTGGGTTCCCCTGGTGGGATTTTCAGATTTCCCCCCCGCCGTGCCGTAGGCGGAACGTGCAGCAGATCAACTCTGTTCTTGGGATAGCAACACTCGACGTTTTGCCCTTCAAAGCTTGGGGCTGTTGGGTCCTAAAGCGGTGGAACATCTACATGCGGTGGCCAAATTGCTGGACGATGAAGAACCAGAGGTGTGACATTTTTTTTTGAAGTTGTTGAAGTTGAAAACATGTTGTTGTTGTTGTTGTTGCTGTTGGTGTTGTTGTTGTTGTTGTTGCTGGTGGTGGTCGTTTTGGATTGATGAGTGATGATTCAATGATTAATGCTTTTGCAGGTCACAATCACAAGAAAGAAAAGAAGCAAAAACCTCCCGCGTCATGATTCATCTAGGTGGTGGTTTCAAAGATTTTTAATTTTCACCCCTATTTGGGGAAATGATCCATTTTGACGAATATTTTTCAGATGGGTGGTTCAACCACCAACTAGAGATTTTCATGCTACCGTATTTCACAAAAAGGTTGCGAAACAAAAAAAACAGGTCGATCCCCAGTAAATTCAGCTTGCTGAAGGTTGCAAAGGTTCGCAGGTTCTGTTGGGGAGGGAAAGCCTCGGTTTGTGATCAGCTCTTGTAATCAATAGCTGTTTCTGGTTCCCTTACATACCACTTATATATTGCCAATTGGGTGATTATATATCACCTACCACCTATTAAGGGAACCACAAGCAGCTATTGATGTAATCACTGTGTTTTTGGTTGCACTTGGACTTTACTGTACAACTGTGTTTGTTCGACATTTAGTGATGTCGAGTTTGTTTTTGAAAGGTATTTTGCACAATAAGGGGTGACATGATTCCTCATGTCTAATGAAAACCAGGTTTTAGTGAAGGTTCATATTTGGCCATGTTGATTCACTTCTTTTGTCACAGTTTTGTTGTCCCAGACCAGTGAATGTCTCAGAATGATTCACACCCCAAGAGTCAAAAACATGTTATCATATATTTCTGGCGCCCCCCGCAGTTGGGTCAACAACATCCCTCCCCCACATTTCATCAACAAAAATTGAGAAAAACTGACCTTCCCTAAGGACTTGGGACCCATGGGTCCATGGGTCCACGGGTCCAACCTACGTAGTACCACCCCAACCACCAACAGCCCCAAACCTACCGCCAGCCGACTTCGGGGACGGCGATGTTTCCGGCAGGTGCGAAAGGCCGCCTGTACTGCTCTTGGACGCTTAGGTGGTGGAGCCGATGATCTGGCAATGGCATTGACAGATCAGGAGGCCAATCATTGGGAGATTTTTTTATCAACGGAGTTTCCGGAACTTCCCTTCATAGGTGGGCTTGGTACCATAATAAATTGACATAAATTGGCAATATTTTTTTGGCACCTACCGATCCCACCAAAAAAGCGGGAACCACAGAAACAGCTATTGATTTTTTGAGGTAACTTTTTGGGCCCCTCGAAAGGTTGGGTGAAATGGCCGGGAACCCACGTTGGCAACGGCAACAAATGTATGGCGTTTCACTGGGACGAAGGGTATATTTTGGAAATACCCCCCACCCAGTAACAGTCACCACCAGGATGATTCCATTTTTAGTGGGGAATCCTTATAAACCTTCATTTATGACTGTTACTCGGTGGGGGGTAGACCTAAGGTATATTTACTTACATGAATGCCGGATGTTTTTTTATGGTGCAGCGAGGTAAATAAAAAAAACAGGTCAGAGGGATCCGTCAATGGGGAAAGTGTTGAGGGGATTTGCCCGTTGAAATTGTAGGGTTTTCCTACTGTTGGATGGTTAAGAAATCCTATTCCCAACCACCTGACCTGGGATGTTTTTTTTTCCACCCTGTGAATAATTGGATATTTACCATATCAACTGGTTTAGGATTTCTTCCATCAACAGTAGTGCATGAAGTTTGGGTTGGTGTCATTCATCGTGACCCTCGTTTTTTTTATGATCTGCGAGTTTCCACAGCTGAACTTTGGTGTCAGTATTGGGAATATGAAAGAAAACATCCAAACCTACCAACAACAAAAGGACACATCATGACGAAAACATCATTATTTCTTTGTTCTCAGACTTGGATGGTATGATAAATGAGAACTTCATTGATAAAAACTAAAAAGTATATAAGGTGGGTTTTAATGAGCGTTGATATTTTTGTTGCTACCGGATTTTTGTTTTTTTTGTGTTTAGCTACTTCACTCTGACCATGCCACGATGGCCGTGAAGCACGAAAAAATCGAAAAATAATTGGTCAATCCTGAGCCCAGATCCATGGTACTGGTATGGGACTACCTACATTTTTGGTCAATTTGATTGGTTAAATGTAGGTCAATATTAACCATACATTCAGTTACTCTAGTGTTTTTTGTTGTTTTTTTTTGGGGGGGATGTGAAAAAATTGATGCTCCTGAAAACTAACGTGTACTTGTTTAGTGCAGCGGGTAGGAGGCCTTAAAAGCCCCGAAAAGGAAAGGCTCATCTTGCAATCCCATCTTGGCTTTCAGGGTGCGAACTGCTAGTTTCCGAGAGGGTACGAAGTCTGTTGCGGTCTCCATATTTGTTTCGAAAGAAAGGATTGCATCGACAATGGATGTGATTTTTCCAGTTTCTTTTTTGCAGCCAAGATGGCTTGGGATGCGAGCTTTCCCCTGGATGCAATCGTGAGAAACAGGATTATCTTTATTTATGAGGTTGGGGGATAAGGATCCTAGCGGGAGGGGTTTCACTCCCATCCCAAGATATACGGTAACTTAAACAAACCAATTGGATTCATAGAATATCCACATGATCCATGTATGGTATATATAAATTTACATACATTTACCGACCATAAAAACCCCGCCAAATGCGGGTAAGCGTGCCATACGTGGATCCTTTGGGTATACCATCCATATTCACCAAGAATTTCAGGTACCTAAAATGGAGGAATCCTCACCAAAAAAAAGCTGTATGCAAGGGGTATCTAGGGGAAAACCCCACCCCCAAAATATCCCAAAATAGCCGGCTAGCAGAGTTCAGGAAACCCTCCATTTTAGGTACGTTACATGACATGTTTGGTGACATATACTGTAGATGTTTCCGAAAATAGTGGTACCCCCAAATCATCCATTTTAATAGGGTTTCCATTATAAACCATCCATTTTGGGGGTACCCTATTTTTGGAAACAGCCATATCCTACGGTCCTTCGCCTTTGTTTCAGGCTGCAGTGAGAGCCGAGGCGGCTCAGGCTCTCGGAAGGCTTTCTAAAAGTCAGGCATTGGCAGGATGGGCTTGGGGTAAAGATGTGCCTCCGCCCGTCCACCATAAGGACCAACCGTTAAATGGGAAAATCGGGCCCCCTAAAGATTGACTACGGTAGCGTTCGTCCCTTGGTGATGGTTTGGGTTTCAACCCTATTTTTTAGGGTAGTTTCAGGTGATTATGGCAAACCCTGGCCTCTGTTGGCTTCTACCAAACAAAATGGATGAGAAGATGAAGATGTTTGAGGATACAAGGTTGTTTCTGATGTTCCATGTTTTTTTGGATTTGAGCATGTTCCAATTTTTTTTGGATTTAAGCAAATGTTCATGTCCTATCTTTGGAACACTGAAATCTTGGAAAACAAAAACCCCAACGTATCTTGATGCTGTTTTTGTGACTCTGAGAATCAGTCCTTTCCAGGATTTGTGTCGAGGACTTGGAGATTTTGGTCCCAGTCATGGTTTTTAACTTCCCAGCAAATCCCGTTCCACCGTTCTGCACACAAAACCGCAAAATCCGTCACCATGATTGTCTTTGCTTCCAGCGGACAGCAAAAACCCACAGCAACAAAAAGCCGGCGTATTTCAGCAACAGTTTCGGAAAAAGAAAATAGGGATGAAAATAACAAATGTTTGAGTTGCCACCACCTAGAAACATGAGCAGTGTTCTAAAACCCTGTGGGTTTAATGACATTCAAAACCCTTGGTTGATAGGGAAACCTGGTATTAAATGTCTTTTTGTATTATTTTTTTTATAAAAACAACCAACCACGGTTTTGAACATTCTCCACTTACCCCCCGTCCCTTAAGAACTCTACAAGTCATGCTTCTTCGGTCAATGGCAGCTTGCCCAAAACTCTGGATCACCTTGCCCTTTGCCTTGGAATCCTTTCGGTTCGCTCCGGCAAATCCGGATTGCTGGCAGAGGGGCTCTGAAGATTTTTGTTGTGATCAGGACATGAAAGTTTCGACACTTGGAACTGGGATTTTTTGGTATTTTTTTTGGGGGAGTTTTTTTTTTTTTAAGCCTTTTACTAGGTGGTGGCAACTCAAATATTTTTATTTTCAACCCGAACTTTGGGGAAGATGAACCCATTTTGACTACTATTTTTCAGATGGGTTGAAACCAACAACCAGTTTATAATCAGAACAATCTTTATGTTTCTTATTTTGAACGTATCATGAACTTCAAAAAGTGCCAAAGACAAATTGCAGCGGAGTGGAGTTTGGAAACCAAGATCAACTAACCAATGCTGTTGGTGATTAATTCTTTCGGCTTACCCTCCCTGAAACTAACATAGCACCTGAAAATCAATAGTTAGTAGATTAAATTTCCTTTTGGATGGTCTATTTTCAGGGGCTACGGTACGTTAGTTTCAGGGAGGGTATTTTTGGAAAACATCAGTTTTTAGCGATCACCCAAGTCATGACCTAAAAACTTCTTGTTCATTTTGCCCCTTTCCCCGTTTTTTTTTGCCGTGCTTTTTTTGTCCCCGCCTTGGAACAGCCCCCCACTTCCCACACTCCCACCCACAACAATAAACAAGTAACAACCCAACTCCAACGACGCGGCTGAGCGCAGCTGAAAAACCATGAAAAACCTTCCCAACTGCATTGAAGCCATTTGAGTGTTTCCGAAAATAGGGGTACCCCAAAATGGATGGTGTATAATGGAAAACCCTATTAAAATGGATGATTTGGGGGTACCACTATGTTTGGAAACACCTATTTCCTGATCTTCCAGTTCCCAAAATATTTGGAACCTGTTGCACCCAGGCAAGCCAACATATCAGGTAACTACTGGGACGACCCCTATTTCAAATATATAGGGAACTGGAAGATGCCGTTGATTTCCGGTTGATCAGGAATCTTTCCTGCTGGGATGACTTTTGGAATTACAACCGTTGTTGTATGAAGGAAATCGATCTTTTGGAAGTACCCGACTCAGAGTGTATGGGACGACATGTGGAAGACTTGGAAGAGATGGTGTTGGAGAAGCCCTCTAAGGAAAGACCTTTTGTGTTTCTATGGGATGAGAAGACTGGTGGTACTACATTTAATGATTGGCTTCTGGCATCAGCATCAGAACTGGGAAAATTGAACTCGACACATATCTCGGATTTTGGATGGCCCAATGTGATTGGAACTCCCTTTTTCTTGAAGACTTACGAAAAATCCAAGCTGGAATCTTTGGAAATCTTGTCCGCCACAGTGGATTGGAACATTTTTTCGGCTTTGGGTTGTAAAGCGAAACGTCAACCCAGTTGCTTCGTGTTGTTGCGCAATCCCATCGATCGATTTCTCTCCTACTACTTGGAACGTTCAGATCGGACATTGGAAGGTGGGAACTTGCCCATTCGCATGTTGAGCACCTTGCCATTGGAGACCTTTGAAAAATATCTACAAGCGATTACTGTGGAACATTTACGTTTGGATGGTCGTGAGAGTGGGGTTTTTTGTAACATGGAGAATGCGGAGTTGTGTTTGGAAGGTGATGGTTTGACAGGAGAGGGTGGTCCAGAAACTTTTGGTTTCAGGAGCCGAGAGCCAACGGTGTTTTTTGTTTTGCGTGTGGTTCCAAGGGCCATTGAATTTGGATGCTTTAGTAGGATGGAATTTAAAGATGTTATTATTCTCCAGATTCAGGAGTTCAATAAATATCAATGAATTGGTTCCTTACTTTTCGCAGAGAATTTTTAGAGAGATATTCTTGCAGACAAAAACTCAGAACTCCTTGTTTAATTTGCGATCCCAGAATAAAGTCAAGAGTAAGGAACCAATGAGTCAATAGAGTTTTCACATGTTTTTCACTTGATTCTGTTTGTTTGAAGCCAGTCTCACCCCATTTCCATCCATTTGAGGCGGTTGAGTACTCTCTCAAAAAAAGATCCCAAAGGATTCAGGTTTTTTCCCATTGGGTGGGAGATATGTCATTGTTCCCCCCATCCATTTACCTGGCAGTTCTGCGAGTTTGTGACCTTTTAAAGAGATGATTAAACACAAATGAAAGGTTGTTGGTGACCAACCCAACGTTTGGGGGATAAACGCATGTCACATGTCACTTTGATTGTATCACCTGGTATTCCATATATTCCAGATGCGAAAACAAGATTTAGAGTCGCGTTTCGTTGGTGACTGATTGTGATCGTTTTTTGAATATTTACGAACTGACAGTTTCTCAGGTGATGATGATAATGATATATATTCCTAGAACCCCACTTACACCTTTTTTTCGGGAGTTGACCTTCCATTTTACGGGTCAACGCTTCCAACATATGGGTCATTTGGGTTCAAGGTTGATGATAATGATGATGATAATGTGATGACAATGATTTTAATAACAAAAAAACCCTTTCAGATTGTTTTTTTCTCAGAGGTTTCAGAGGTTTCACCGATGCACAGGAGCTTTGGTGGTCCGCAAAATCGCTTGGCGCGCATGTTAGATCCGCCCTCCGGACGTTTGTCCGTGGCACGGGAACGGTTGAAGCGTTGCGTGGTGAGCTTGCAAAACGAAGATTTCTCCAATCACTTGCGGGTTCTGAAGAAATTTCATCCATGGATCAGTCAGGTGCATTTTGAAGATGAAGAAACGGAAAGCACTGCGCAGAACAGTTACAATCGCAGAGAATCAGCGTATCTTCGAGATCATTTACCAGAAGCTTTTCGTCGTGCGATTGCACGCTTTAATGATGTAGATATGGTATTGTATGAACAAGGTGTGGAACAATTCTATCAACAAGTGACCTTGGCACGCAAAAGCACGGTCACTTTACCTGCCAGTCATTTGGTGCCCAGCAAGATTACTTTACCAGCAAAAGATTGGGAATCGACATGGCCATTTTTCCAACAGCAGCTTCCAACGACGTTTTTTATGCGTCGTGTTCTGCGCTGCAAAATCACACGTTTGGCTTCCCAATGTGCGCGTTTGATTGGCACGTCCATGCCCGATGGGGTGTCTGGGTGGTGGTTATTTTCAAATATGTTTTTTGGAATTTTCACCCCGCAAAATTGGGGGAGATGAACCCATTTTGACTAAAAAAAAGTCAAATTAGTTGTTGGTTCAACCACCAGGTGGATTATATGCTCCAACAAGACTTGGTGGAAATCATTCTTCAGGCTATGAGCCGGGAATTCTACCAAAGAAAACGACCTGAGGAGTTTTTTGAGTGGCCTGGCATTTTTTTTTAGATGGAGTTCAAAATCCCATAGGATCCATGTATGATATATTTACCTACATGAATGGTTGATTTTTATGGTAAACGTCAGTATATATTATATATATTATACCATACATGGATCCTATGAGAATTGATCATTCATTATCAAAAATACCTGGGACCTAAATGACCCTTGGCCTTTTCCTTGGAGAAGGCCTTCGGCCTTAAAGTTGTTGAACGTCATAAATAGAGGTCATTTTTTTTTGCTCGAGGTGAAGGCCTACTTTTTGATACACATGTTTTTTCGTTCATTTTTGCGTTTTTTGTATCATCTTATCATAACGTCCTGAGTCCTTGATTTTGTCATATCTTTTTTTCCCCTGTTGCCAGTGCCTGGTCCAAAAAAAACTCATTTTTTGCAGGTTGGTGAAAAACCTTATCCGCTTGCCACAAAAATCAGATTTTTGGATCGTCAATTTCCAATGAGCCTTCATCACATAATGTTTTATTGGTGTAACCGTACCTGAAACCAACATTTTCACACCTGAAAATTGATAGTTGGTTCAATTTCCTTTTCGGATGGTGGTTGGTTTGAAACACTTTCAATTTATACCTCGATCCCTCAGGAGATGATCCAATTTGACATGCGCACATGAAAAAACCAAATGGTTGGTGAACCAAAACCACCCAACTGTCCAACCTTGTGGACCGTTGTCAGGTTGGGAAGCACCGAGTGGGTGAAATTCTTTAGCGGTTCCGAAGCTTCAGTACCTGTGCAGGTGGTGGATTTGCCTCCCTTCACTGACTTAGTTGATGCGGCATGGGCCGATGCGCAAGACATTGAGACCGCCGACGGAACGGACGCGAAGGGATGAAACAAAAAGTTCCGGAGCCGAATTTCGAGGATTTATTTCTTGGATGTTGCAGGAAGTGCTGGTACAAAGGTTAGGATCAGTGTGTTATAACCCCAATATATCCAATTTACTTATAAGTAGGTTATAACCCATTTCCTAACCCTTTACTAACTTCCTGGGACATACAAGTGTGTTTTTGGGATTCCTCCACATGGATCAGCAAAGCTTTTTTAGTGGATCGGAACCTGGAAAAAATATTGTATGATTCAAAAAACTCTGAAAGACTTTGAACAAGATATAGTTTTTGAAGAGTTTACCGGTACCCAAAAGGAAGCCGGATCGTCTTCCGGAATCCCAGGAAGTTTTTTTTTGAGGGGGTGAACTGTTACTGTAAACGTTGGGGGATGTAAGATTTCCAACCAAGCTTGCGGAAAGTGGTTTCGAGATTGCAGGATTTTATGAGCGAATCAGAAACTTTTTATCCCAAAGCCCATGGGAATTGTATCAAACAT
This sequence comes from Breviolum minutum Mf 1.05b.01, assembly GCA_000507305.1. Taxonomy (NCBI): domain Eukaryota; class Dinophyceae; order Suessiales; family Symbiodiniaceae; genus Breviolum; species Breviolum minutum. The sequence continues at coordinate 6,883 of DF241391.1, read as the reverse complement.
TCCACATTTGTTTTGGTGGCTTCATGCTCTTTGTGGCATGTGCCGCTGCAGTTGCTGTGTAGCTAGATTAGTTGTGGGGTCGATCAACTTCCATTGCTTACTCGTGTTTGGGGATAGACTCATCAACCTTATTCCGTAGGGGTTTATATAGTGAATACCCATCAAAGATTTCCCTTTTTTTTTCGGGTGGGATGACCATCCCCAATACAATTGATCGACCCTGGCACAGATCTTAAGAATCTCAATGGTTGCTGATTTTATCCACCGAGCCACCATTCTCTACCATTGAGGGCATTGTAGGACAAACCTGATGGGATGCCACCTCGCATCAGGTCAGCAACATCTCACGAAGCGGTGCCAAAATCATGGTTTGGAACATGCATTATATCCGGCTTCAAAGATGGCCATTTGGGGTATCTATGTTAAATTGTATTACCAGTTCTAGGTGGTCGTTTCAAATATTTTTTAACTTTCAACCCTAGGGGAAATTCGCTCCAATTGGACGACTGCGGCACCGACTCCGCATATTTTTTCAGATGGGGTTGGTGAAAAACCACAACCACCAACTCTAGTTGTAAATTTTGGGTAAAAAATCCTGCAATCTTCCCTAAGGTTCCCAAAAAATCTTCCCCAAACGGAATCCTTAGGGTTGGTTCAACCACCAACTAGTCAACTAGATCCATGCATCTTCCCTAAGGTTCCCCTTTATTTTCCCTAAGATTCCCCTATATCTTCCCGATTGGAATCCTTAGGGGATTTCTCCACTTGACCACCAACCAACGGACTTCCTAAAGCAGGTGAAGCCTCAGACCATATCTCGTGTGGCTGCCTTAGCCAAGGCAGGCACGGCTATGGAAACAACGACCTTTTGTGGCCACAAAAAACCCTTATCGAAGGTTGTTTCAAGCCCTTCCGGTGGAGGTTGGAATGTCTATCAAAATGACCGAGTTGGATGAAGAGTGAAAACCATTGTCTAAGGTTGTTTCAACACACTTTTGGAACACATCTCCCGAGCAACCTTTACCAACAGGTTGTAAAGGGAATCCTTTCATAGTTGGCGAACGGGGGAATTGCCGAACGGGTGTGCTCCAGGGGTGTGTTGTAACTTTCTTGGACCTTGTGTTTATGAACAATCAATGGAGTTTCCTGGTTCCCTTAATAGGTGGGATCGGTGATATATAATCTGTTCCCTTCAATGGATGGAGAGTCATGATCTGTTCCCTTCAAAGTGGACATACTAGTACCCTTCCTCCCTTAATCATGGAAGTGAAACACTACTAGTAGTTGGTGGTTTCACATAGTTTTTGTTTTCGTCCCGAACCTTGGTTTCTACTGGGATGTCCTGCTGGTACTTAGGAAATGGATTAATAAACCCCTTTATAGGTAGGTTGGATACGTCCCGTAAATAGGTGAAATCAACCAACTTACTAGCTATAGTTAGTAACTTCCATGGACATCCTAGTACCCTTCCTCCCTTAATCATGGAAGTGAAAAATGGCACCCTCCAATAGGATCGTTTGCTTTCAAGTACAGCCGTTTTCCACTTCCATCTTTGTGGGAGATAGAGTACCCCAATTGATCAGGGTGTGTTTATTTGGGGTATGCCCCAAAGATCTTAGTAATTTAGTAAGATCATCTAGTAACTGGTGCCTTTTGAACGATTTCCTTGTAAAAAAATCAGGATACGCATATTTGGCAATATCATTTTTGAAATGAATTCCCGTGTTCGATTCCCATTTTTAGAAACATATTTCTATATTTTTTCATTATATTGATGATGATGATTTTCTTGATGATGATGACGAGGATGATGATGATGATGATGATGATGATGATGATGATGATGATTCCCATTCCTTTCTATGAATTTCCAATAAATGTTGGGGAATCAATGGATGATTTCCCATTCCTTTTGACACTTGCTCTTTCAGACTCACCTTGTTGCTCCCCGCCTGTCTCTTGTTATCTCTTGTTGTCCTTCATTTGCACATGTATACACCAGCATGTATGTTTGGAGCCGATGTTGCAGGGAACATTTTTTTTGAGGCGGCCCTTTTTTTTGGGCGTCGTTTTTTTTCCATTGAATCTGCAGGATGCTGATCAAGAGGCTGCCGCAGCTGGTGTCTCATGCCTCGCAGCCATCGGAGAGGTTTGGACCCGATTTTTTTGGTGGGAGCTCCATATGGGTGGAAATCCAAAAATAGGGGGAAAACCTCCAAAATGGATGGTGAAAATAATGGAAAACCCTATTTTTTGTATGGATGATTTGGGAGGAAAACCCACTATTTTTGGAAACACCCATATTTTTTCAGTTTCTTTTTCGTACTGTTGATGGATTAAATTCCTACTGTTTGGTTGAAAAGGATCCGTTGGTGATGATGGTAGAGTTTGGTAGAGTATCCATGTATTTTTCCTCCAACTTTTTTCCCTATCCCATACCATCCATGTTATTTACCAACATTTGGATGATTTTTATGGTAAATGCAGGTAAATGTAGGTTTTCCTACTGTTGATGGTTAAGAAATCCCAAAACAACCACCTGACCTGGGATGTATTAACACCCTATAAATAATGGATTATTTTTCATTATTTTTCCATATCAACTGGTGATCGCCGGATTTCTGAACCATCAACAGTAGTGCAAGCAGGTTGGGTTGGTGTCATGCATCCTGAAGAGAGTTGTTTTGCCCAAAGTTGGTGTTTGGTGTTTGGTTGGTTAAGTTTTCTGAAGAGATCTGGTTGGTTCGGGAAAGCATGATGTTGAATTTTCATTTAAGGTCTTAAAGTTTTGGACCAACAGTTCTTTCATTTTTTAAATTGTTCTCAATGATTTTGAAGATGTTCACATATTTTCACGTTTTTACTCAATGTTTTTTCTTAATTGGTCCTTGAAAGGTGTCTGAAAAAATAAAAGACAAAACATCTTTTGAAGCTTTCAAACCTGACCAATCATGTTTCCCTATAGACATCCAAACACCTTTTCAGAAAGTAATATTTGGATCAATGGATTATTCTGGTTCTCGTAATAGGTTGCAGGGATTACATAACCCCCAAACGAAGGCAAGGACTATACCTGGTATATAAGCAGTAAAAAACCTGCCAATTGGTTGAGTATATGCAACCAAAATCCCATGAATATACCCAATCTGCCGGCGACTGTCACCGTGGGTACCATAATGCAACCATTTCCCTACCACCTTTAACAACCCTGAATCCAATCTCTTGAGTTGGATTCTCACCCCAAACGTTGGGAACTCCCCCCCCAAACCAGGATGCCAGTCACCTTTTCCGGGATTCTGAACCATTTTAGTAACTGGGGAATCCCAACCGAAACCTTCAATTTGTGACGATGGCATCCTGGCTGGGGGGTAAGACCTCACCCCAAACGTCGTATTATACCTTAGAGAAGCACCTGATTCTTCGCTTCGCCGGGGGATGAAAATTTGACAGGCCAAAGCCTTGAAGAACTTCATGGAAAGTGCTTTTCCAACCGTGACTTTGGCCTGAAAACAAAATTCGGAATTCTGGGGCAATTTATGACGAAATAAACCCTTGAGGTCATCAAAAAAATTGTGGTGAGTTTAGTAAGGGAATCCTACTACCAAAGAGCCTAAACATTCAGGCCTTTGGATTTATAATTGCCCAGATTCGATGGAGAAAATCAGATCCAGGAAGATACACAAACCACCCAAAAAGGATGCAAGCGAGAACTTCACACTAGGATTTGTTATATTTCTTATATGTTCTTAGTATGAATTCCCAACCTAAACTCCTAAACTAGGTGGTGTTTTCAAACATATGTTCACCCCTACCTGGTGAAATGATCCAATTTGAAGAACAGGAGCTTTGGAAGGGTTTGTTTAAGGTAAAAGGTCTGTCAGGGATGAATTTGAATATTTGGGAGGTTACACCCCTGAGTTCACTCACATGACGATCGCTGGAAAATCACCATAGTTTTAATATAGGAGATACACATCTTCATCTGTTTGGTGGTTTGAAACATTTTTTATGTTCATCCCTACTTGAGGAAGGTTTCCAATTTGACTAATATACTAATATTTTTCAAATGGGTTGAAACCACCGACTAGATCAGATCTTCATTCAGGGTTGTTTTTTTTCCATTGGTCATTCGTTAGTTTTCGAGGGTGTTTTTTCTTCCTCTACCCTGATGTGAGAAAGCCACACTTTGACCTTCATACTGTTGATGGCAACCAGAAAATCCGGCGAGAAAACCAGTTATATAGTTGAGGTTAGTAGTTTCTCCCATTATTTACAAGATTTGAAAGCACCATCGAATTTCGGTGGTTTGTTTTAAATCGCCAGATTTCGAACGAAACCTTTCGCGGTTAACCGCTGCCACCGAGTTCACCCAGGTCGTGCGTGCAGCCGTGATGGAGGTGGGGGAGAGAATTTGAACATCACATCCGGGATGCGAGGAAAGTCATCCCAACCGAAAAAAGGGCCCCATGGTGGGTGTTAAGAGTGTTTTGTCGGGGATTGTACGACTACCCGGCTATAGGGATTACAATAAACCATGAAATGAGGACTCCTATTAAACAACCGCGCAGGATTCAATGGAATGTCACAAGCGTCTTGATCATTGCTCATGCCGGCTTTGTAACGACCTATTTTTGCGGATTCTTTTCAGCCCCCTGAAATGTCAGGGAAGATGAAAGGAATCAATTCTTGGCTGGCGCATATTTTTCATTCATAGGTTGAAACCACCACCGCGTATAGCTGTTGGTTTTTGAGTTGTATTACTCTCCTCCAAAAAAACTCACCAAAAGGTACCTCCCAGAGGTTTGTTTTTAGCTAAAGATGATTTTCCCTTTCCGGAGTTTGGTGGTGCTTAGTTGGATGAAGAAGACAAATTTCTCCCCCGGATTCCCCAGGCACCTTGGATCTCTTTTATAGTTGGCTTTTGGGCCCCAGTTTCCTTCACCAAACATTTCAGGTACCTAAAATGGAGGTACGAAACACCTATATAAGCGGCCTTTGTAAGGGAAACCCCAATGGCCCAAAATAGCCGAAAATAAGGTTCAGGAAACCCTCCATTTTAGGTACCTGAAATTCTTGGCGATTCCTGGTACAAATCTGTGATTGATGGAAAGATTCGTTTCAACTTTTCTGTATTTGTGCTTTTCAAATGCTACTGTTGATGGCTGACATCCGGTAAACTCACCAGTTGAGGTTGGTAGTTTATCCCATTAATTACAAGGTTTTTTTTAACATTGCAGGTGGTTGTTTGGGATTTCTTAACCATCAGCAGTACTTCAAACCCCAAAAACTACGACATATTTTTTCTTTGATGTTTTGATACATGTTCCTAGCTACAAGTTGGGAGGTTGCTATGTTCAATAGAAAAAATGCCCTTCCTTTATATACCTTGCCACGTCAGATGGGTCGTTGCCCTGTAGCGCGGCAAGAACATGCAGCATGCCTAAGCAAGGCCTTAGCTCACCAGGTGGGGTTGGATAGCATTCTTTGCTTTTGGGTGAACTCCAAGAAGCCAAGTTCAAAACTAAGGAATGACAATTGGAAAAAAACAAACCATGAATGAAGATGGGTACCTCCTATTAAAACTAGATGGTGTTTTCAAATGTTTTTTGGAATGTTCATCCCAAAAATTGTGGAAGATTTTCACCCATTCTGACGAGCATAATATTTTTCAGATGGGGGTTGGTGAAAAACCACCAACTAGTTGTTTCTGGTGCCCAAGAAAAGGTGGTAGGTAGGTAGCATATGGGTTTTACCAGATGGCAACATATATAAGAAAAAAACATGGGTGACTTTTTTTTCCAAGCGATCCATCAGTGAACTCAGGGCGGGTGTGACGGACAGCCATGCAGGATGCATCCGTACGCTTGGCGGCAGCGCAGGTGGAGAGCTGAGTTCCCCAAGACTTGAAGTTGATCCACGATGTGGCACCAGCTACAAGTGATGGATGATCCCACTAGATCTTTTAGTGAATTGATCTAAGTTCGGTGGTTTCATTCAGATTGGAATTCACATCGGTATTATTCACATTTGAATTACAGTATTCACAGTGATTCAATCTAGTGGTTCCATTCAGATTACCCCCACAGAAACCACTTTTGGAGCAAAAAAACACGACTCGCCACTTGGAGTTTCATTCAACTGGATGGGAAAAAAGCAACACCGGCAACTAGATATCTCAGTCGTGGTTTCAAACACGTTTTATTTTCAACACGATCTGTGGGGAAATGATCACCATTTTGATTTGGGCATATTTTTCATTCATAGAGGAAAGACCACCAATTAGATATGCATCTATTAGACCCCTAAAGTTTAACATATCTCATATCACCCCACAAAAATCACCTTTGTGTCCAAAAAATAAGTACATTTCAATCTCATATCCGCCTAAAATTCCACTTTTTGAACATATCTCATATCTAAGAATCCACCCCTGAAGTTTGTAAAAAGCGGGGGTGGTTTTGTCAAAGGAAAAAATTCCTCGGCTGCAAAAACCTCGGCTGCAAAACTCGAGGCTTCTGGTGAACTGGGAGGTCAGTGCAGCGAGGCGGCCGGTTTGGACAAATTTGAAATGCAACAAACAATATAACCTCCGGTAAACTAACAAAAACATGACAGTTTTTCAGGTGATGATGATAATGAAAATTATATAATGATAATAATTCCTAAACCTGAACTAAGGGGATGTTTGGGAGATTTCCTTACTAAACTGGTAAACTAACATAGCTGGCTGGAATATCACCATTTTTAGATAGGAAAAATGCATCTTCAATCATTTCCGGGTCCATTTTCTAGCCAGCTATGTTACACTACCGGAGTGCAAATTAGCAGATTGTGGTGATTGATGATGGATGATTGATGATGATGATGATGATGATGATGATGG
>DF241390.1:937-80317 GCA_000507305.1 Breviolum minutum Mf 1.05b.01 | reverse complement strand
TTATCTACTATTATCTACTATTATCTACTATTATCTACTACTATCTACTACTATCTACTACTATCTACTACTATCTACTATCTACTATCTACTATCTACTATCTACTATCTACTACTACTACTACTACTACTAATACTACTACTACTACTACTACTACTACTACTACTACTACTACTACTACTACTACTACTAAATCTATCTATCTATCTATCTATCTATCTATCTATCTATCTATCTATCTACTACTACTACTATCGCGATAAGAAAATCATGCGAACGCCGAGGTTTCAATAAATATTTCAGATTGATTTTCACATGTTTGATCACCAAATCCTGAAAATAGCATGAAAAACCTAGATCCAAAGCGCAAATACATGAGTACACTAAACATGTATTTCTAGAACACCATGGAACGCTGACTAGGCACACCTTCTTAAAAAACAGTTCTGCAACTAAATATGATGATTTCATGCACTAGGCACACCTTTCCTGTTCAATAGTAGTTGGTGGTTTCAACTATTTGAAACATATTAGTCAAATTGGATCATTTCCCCAGGGATTCGGGATGAACATAAAAAATAGCTGAGTTGCCACCACCCTAGGGATTTCCTTAGGGTTTTCTTTTAAAAAAAAAATCCAGGAAGCCGTATATGAGCTTGAAAACTTCTGCCTTGATTCTGCAGTGGCCCAACCTGGGACGATATTCACCAATGGAGCAGGTTCGATGGAGTCTAACGCTGAAGTGAAGAAGTCCCACAGAGGTCCACCGAACTTCCTGGAGCGGAAGACACAAAATATGGGACGAAAAACCCATGGAAAAAACTTCCAAAAAACCCATTGAAAAAATAGCGGTTTGAATGGAAGGCCACCTGAAAAACCAGGTTATATATGTACCCATAATAACCTCTATAAACATGTAGGTTTTGGGGGCCCATGGCATGTTTTGTTTTTGAAACAAAAGAAGGCAAAGCGGCAAACCGCCTTGACGATGGTGAAAAACATAATTGGCTCATGGCCAACGTGAGGAAAGAGAGGAATCCAGGAAAAAATCGTGTTCATCAAATCTTGCCCAAGCATCTCACGGCCACTCGAATCCTTTCTCAGCACTAGCCACGGTGCCCAAGCATCCACTGCTGTCTTGAGGCTCTTTCCAGACATTGGTTCAAACAGCCTGCTCATGTCATACACGTTCACCTGAAGTCACCCCCCAAACGCCAGAGTTTCGACGGCTGGAACTCAAGGGGACGTATGTTTTCAAGCTTTTTTGCAAGTGGTTAAAAACCATTGTTAGATAGTAAGTCACCTATAGCAAATCACTTAGGATGACCATGGGATGACAGTGATGACCATCCAAGTGATGGTGTTGTACTGACTATCTACCGTACTGAAAGTGTCTCTGCAGTGTCTCACTATGTCTCACTTCACCCTGGAAAGTGCCATGTTAGGGGGCGCTGTGACTTGAGCCTTTGGGTGCCCCATAGGAAGATTGACCAACAGAAAGCCCAATCATTGCATTTCACCAGTGGTGAGCTTCTTTACGGTTAGAGGCAAGGGAAAAAAACAAAACTGAGCTATCACAGTGGAACATCAGAAATTTACTTGCAACCCTCTTGACTAAAAGATGATACAAATCAAGGTGCATCTTTCTAAAACTATGCATCTCATTCCTAGAAAGTTGAACAAAACAAACACCCTTGCTCTCCCGCAACCTATGGCAATGGAAGCCACCCACACATTCTATCGTTTTTCCTACACGTTATGACATACTGCTAGTCGCCGTTAAATGTTCCGTTCATTCACAAATCTTATAGAAAGGGAAACAAGACATCGACAGATTCTTATGCAACAATGTGGCGGAATTGCAGGTCTCGTAGCTGTAGTACAGAGAGAAGTTCACTTCAAGGTGGCTGCGGTCGCGAGGCCGCGTCCGGCAGTATGGTGAGGAGTCAGTGCCCTCCACCGAGCCGCTGGCTTTGCAGAGATCTTCGTTTAAGGGACATAGGGTCCTTGGTGGTTTACTCCAAACGCTACCTAAGACCATATCCTTGGCCTTAGGTTTTTTTGTTTAAACTACCCCCCATCATCCGCGCCCATCATCCGAGTACTCTAAACCATATAAAGCCAACCTTCCAGGGGGAACAACTCAAGGACTATTATAGTGGAATACAGCAAAAACACATGGCAACCCTTGGGTACCCTGCGAAAAGTTGGTTAGTGGGTTACATGCAAAATCCAACTACTAGTACGTTTTTTCAGCGATCACCTAAGATGTGCCAAGAACAGTCTGCAAAAGTGAAGGTTCATGCCTTTCATCAACAACTATCAACCACTTTCCGCCCAAACTATGAGGTTGACCCTGGCAATCCCTCACAGAAGGGGTCTCAGCGTTCATCTTCCTTACTTAGTGGCATGGGAGAGCGACCATGCTCCTTAAATGTCCCAACTCCACTCAACACTGACTCAGCTACCATGAAGTTAATCTTGGGGGGTGAAACTGAAACAACTCCTTAAAATATTTGCAGCTCTTGAAACAAAGACTTGGACATTTAAAAAAACATGAACATGTCTTGAACAAGTCGACCAAGTGTCATGTCCACCCAACACCATGGGTTGAGGCAGTGCGATCCTGTATTCGATTGACAGCCAGTGGAGGACTCGTCTGCATCATAGGCAGCACATCCAACCATGCCATAGTCCTCACCTCAGTGATACAACTTCAAACACTCCTAGCTGTCCTAGCTGTCCTAGCTCCGGCCAGGATAAACATTGTCTGGGCCCAACTACTCCATCACCGGAATTGAAGAATTGGACCCGGATGTGAAAAAAGTCCCCAACAAAAACCTTCTGCTATAGTGGTAAGTGGTAAATCATTCGGAAAAAAAAACATGGGAACAAAAACACGTGATTGATCTCAATTCCCCAAGTTTATCTCTGTAAACTGTAAACTCACTGTATGACATCTTGTCTCCTTCCCCATGTATAGTCAATCTTCCAGCACTGTGAAAAACCTTTTTAGAAAAAACGTGTCAAGTCGCCCAAACCCAAGGAAACCAAGCCCGATCGTAGTGCTTCATAGCCTTCTGAAGTGTTGCTGATGCAGGGACATTCCGGTGCGCCCGGCGATCCCAACGATCTGCATGGAAAACACAGGAGAAAAACCACTCCTTTCAGCGGTTTTACCATGGCGGTTCCTATCTACCATTGATCCTTTGAGGATCAGAGGCAAACTTCCTTTGAGATCAAAGGCAACAAATTAAGATCAAAGGTAACAAGTCATCATGTGATCCCACGTGGTGAGTATTGATGATAGCTCAAGTTGTTTGGGGATTGAAAGGCTATCAGAGACGTGTCCATGTCTGAGATCAAAACAACTCATCAATGAATCATCACTAAATCATCTAGATTACCGAGATACCCTCCAAAAGATTAACATCGAACCTGAAAATGATGGTTTCCAAGTTCGGAATCTCCTTTTCCAGGGAGTTATTTTCAGGTGAACCATCTGAAACTTTGGAGAATGTTGCATTTGAGTTTGCATCCTGAAGAATTCACCACGGTGCAATCAATGACATCCACGCTCAGACATATGGCCACCCATTCATCTATTGTATTGCACATGGGGTCTTAACCGCACTAAAGACATGGAGTGTTTGGACAAAGAGAAGCAATTCGGATGAAACAATCGATCAGGCTAAGCAGAATTAGAGTAAATTGGCCAAGTACCTTGAAACCAACAATTGCATTATCAGTGTAGTATCAATCAACAATATTCAAAATTGACTTTCTGTTCCTACACCTACGCCGCTGGAATAAACACATCTTCCCCTTCCCCTGTTTATACTGCAAACATGGCATGGAAGCAGGAAGACACCAAAAGTTGCAGACATTGCTTTTTTTTGAATTCCTGGTTGAAAACCACGTGTTAAACCAACATCTTAGGCAACCAAACGATACAGTTCAAAGCTGGCTAGATGGTTTAGCTCAACAGTTCAAAAAAAATGGGCAAATGAGACAAGTTTCCATCCTAAGACCAAAGTGGTGCCACCACGAGGTAAGTTCCACCTCATGAAACCTTCCATGTTTCCCATTCAAACACGTCCTTTTTGAGTATGCCACAAGTACCTACCACCATCCCATCCGGTGCCCTACCTCCTCCGTTCTCAGCGTGGCATCATGGTGTCCTGGGTGATGTCGTGGTTGTTGTTTCGCCTACACATAAAGTACCTACACATACATGTAAATATCATATTAGATAGCCATGTGCAAATGAAGTAACATCTTCAGTACGTATTTAATGTAAACAAGTACATATAACTACAGTATATAATTTATAAATAGCGTGAATAGCAAATAACATAACAACCTCAGCGTTTTCACAAGTGCACAGCAAGTAATACACAAATACACGATCTAAATCTATGCTGTTCATATGTACATGCCGATTACTTTCTCAGCACCCTCATCTGGGTTGATGTTGTGCTACTTCAACCTTAATTCCCCAGTAGTTCCCCCAAAGGCCCCCATCCATGCCCGAGGGAACACTTGAGATACCTCCAAGGCTGCTTGCCAACAGCGCCCAAACGCACCGCGAGACATGCCGCAAGAGGCATAAGCCCAGGCGGTTCATGATGGGATCATCGTTTCATTGCTGTTGTAGTACGACAAGATCGGCCCAAGAGAAACAGTAAGAAGTGGGGTTGCAGTATAACTCCACTGAAATTAGGTGTTCATCCATTGCCTTGTCAACTTTCCCAGCCATTCTGGATGAGGCATATATCCTATATATATACTGTATACATTGAATTTTTGTCATATATGCAAATATATCTATATTATATAACATAGATATAGTTCAATATATATATATATATATCCAATAAACAAAGTAAAACATGATTACAATATGAAACTACAAATGTCTCTATATATGTATCACTGCTTACTTTCAGTCATTTTTTTGGTCAAGGAGCGGCATGTGAAGTCATATCAACTTCTGGCTAAGCACTTAGCCATTTATGAAACATGATCTTTCCAAGAATCAAATGGCCCAAATGCTGGCCAACCGTTTCAAAATGTTCACATTCAAGCAAGTACTGGGAAAATATCATCATTTGAACACTTGCTATAACACTTGCTATAAAATGAGTGACATTGTAGGGAACATACTCCTCGCATATGACTGATATAATCTTTCGTGACACTATCATTGTATGCAACTGAAATGCTAGCATCTGATAAATGTCGTGTTGAAAGAAACATATGCGACGCGACATCTGCTTAAATGTTGAAAAATTCCGGCCGTCCTCATGACTGATTCAGCACACAAACGCACACTCATATCTACATATTTGCATGACATACTCTGATTTTCCGCAAACAAGTCCGGTAAATGCAGTAGTTGGTTAGATACGACAAACACTTAACATAACAAAAACAACATCATCAAAACCAACGTAGTCCAACATCATCAAGGCCCACATCATTGATTCAATGTGCATATGTAAAAACATATATATATATACTGTATTCCCTAAATATTGTATTAAATGTTGTTCATTGTTTTTTCTCCACTGCTCATCTTGACCCAGTTCATCTTTTTCACCCAAGGGCGTTTCAGTTCGAAACTGCAAAAATGTTGGCGCATGGACACTTGCAACGAGAAAACGCTGGCCACGGGGCCCAGAGCCGTTGGTACAATCTTGTTGGGAGAATGATTGCAATCACCAGCTTGTTGGCTGCTTAACGCTTGAGCCACCCTTGTTGAAAACAAAGACATGCCAAGTTGGATGATTGCCCCAAATAGAAATATAGGGGCAAAGTTCAAATCAGTAAAATCACTGCGCCAAATTTTATCTTCGCTTAGTCGCAAAGTTGGCACTGAGATCATCACTGGATCTTTTTGTGGTCGAAAATCTGGTTCATAATGTGCCTTTTCAAGATCACCACCTAAGAGGCGAACATGATACATCATCGTACCCCAAAGCACATGCAATGAAATCTCAATGAAATCTGGGCTTTTCGCGAGAAAGGACACTAGTTTTTTCTGAAGTTTCAAGGCCTAGCGACCTCACTGGGCCGATGTTTGATTGAAGGCGTAGGTTTTTTCGTGATTTCCATGTTGACCCCCGGGCGTTTGTGTTTTCTTTAGCAAATGTCGCGTGGGAAACTTGAATCTATCAAGACTAGTTCGAACACCTAGAATCCTAGAAAGGAGGCAATGATTTTCATGGTGAAACTGCGTGAATCCTAACAACCTTGGCAAAGTTATCAGCAACTATAGATGGATTTTATACCAAACAAACACTAACGATAATAAGAGAAACCATCACTATAGTCGTATATAAATTTATTTCTTGTGGAAAACTGATACTAACATTAACATTGGATCCAGCCTGCTACATCATGTACCAACAACCCCCCAAGTTCTTTCGTTGCACCCCCGAGATCGTCGTCGCCCCACGGCGCCCCTGACTGCGGCGAGAAATCGTGAGCATCGGACGCATCGGACTGGGGTTTGGGTTGCGCCATGTTTGCCGGTCAAACTGGCTGGGACGAGAATAAGCATTTAGCTCTTTTGAGTTGGGGTGTTCAAAGTAAACGGTGAACTGCAAACCGTTTGGGCACCACTTGGATGTGCAAATTTGAAAGTCTCTTGAGTCACATAAGCTAGAATCAGCGCATACTAAAGTAGCTACATATGAACATTGCAAGTTGCCAAAATGTACAGTATCTGGGAACATTCCCACCGTGCACTCAAAACCAACCATTTCGCTCTGAAACCCCTGTGATTTTTGCAGCTTTTCAACTTTCCAATTGCTCCACATGAACCTTCCGAGATCGAACGCCTTTCGATCCCAAACAGTTGATTTCCAACATCCCAACGAGTTGCTGCCTCATCAACTGTGCCACGTGCAGGTCGGATCAAATTGTCCATGCGGGGAAAAATCGATCAAACACACCTTGGAATCTTGGGATTCCTTTCAGTTAACCTATGTTTATACGATAGTGTTGGAGGATTACCACTATCACTACCCCACCTGAACCACAAAAAGCCTGAAAATCAACCCTACAACGCAGTCTAAAAAAGCCCCAAATTTCCACAAATTTGCCATTTCTGGATTTACGTGGATTTATTTTTTTGAGGGATTCCCAATTAGCCCGCTGGGTCATCTTCTACATAGTCTGAATGATTGCAGGTGTGTTTGTTTTTTCCGGTGCATGTTTTGAAAGCATCCAGGAATTGTGGATCGTTCTCCACTTCAGGGAATCTTCAGAAATTCCTTCTTCGGGATATCGGGAATTTCATGCACGCAATTTCCGGCACGGAAAGACATTGTCTCAGGTTTTTGCTGTCAAGATTTACACCCTGCGTTTCCTTGACGTCTTCATGCCTTGCAAGGGGAATCGGAATCGAATCTCCGAATCTCCTCGTTGCGAAAGCCGCTTCGGCTGGTCGGTAGCGGGAATCGTTGAATTGTTGCAACTCAGCCCCCAATGACAAACGAAGAGCTGTTCCGAGCCTTTTGGTGACCCCAAAAAACGGAGAAAAAAAACATGGCCACAAAGTGCAGGAGGGATCTGTTTCTTTTTGGAAGATGTGCTTATAATATATTTCTTCTGTGGGAAGCCAATGCATTCAAGCAACCAAGAAAAAAAAACAGAATATTCAAAAGTATGTAGTATGTATGATGATAGTGTTCATGTTGATGTTCAGAAATTCATTGAACAACAAGGTTCAACATTACCACCTCTCTTCATCCCTGAAACATGAGGACTCATCACCAGAAACCACAACTTCCCTCCGAGCAATCTCATGGACGACCACCAGCAGGTGGAAGACTATTTCGTCTCGAGGATGGGCAAAACCAATCTTGAGACCCAGGGGCTTAAAGCAAACAGAAGTTCCAAATCGGAACTGCAGTGTTGAACAGGCTGAAAGAAGCACCTTTACAAAAGGGGTCCCATTTGAAAACTTTGAGCGAACATGAGTGGGGTCCCCCCCAAAACAAAAAACATGGAAGAATTTTTGGTGGATTTACGAGCTACAAACTAGTGGGTCTGTTGAACTCGCCAAACGTGATGGCCATATGACGGCTGTTTTTTTGTGATGGATTCGCTGTGGTTTTCTTCGATGACTTTTATATCAAAACGCGTACAACAATGCAGCATTTTGTCAAGGGTCGCTTGCCTCGAAAATAAAGACCAGTCAGGTTCAAGGTACTTGTATAATAATGCATTCATGGTAACCCCCTTAATATTTTGTCTTCTGTCAATAAACCCCGAAGTGCTTAGGCTTAAACCACCGGGGAGGGCAAACAAAAATCCAAACAGAAGTGTGGAAAGTATTTTGTTGTTGGCAAAGGCGGTTATACGGAAACATCTGCTACTACTCGAAAAATTCTCAGGAAACATTGAACAACATTGGGGCCCCCAAAAAAAGGATCTCTTCTTTTAATTGAAAGTCATCATTCTTAGAGTCTTAGGTTCCGTGGTTTGTCTTCAGGGGTGTGCCAACCAGTGGACACCAGCTAAAAGCTTATGAGTCTAACTTCTGAGTCATCCTAGACTCCAAGAAGCTACAAATCCTAAGAAAACCAAACTTGAATCCTTACGTTGATCCCTTCCGAACTCCTGTGTCCAATCTGTGGAGTTACCCAGTTCACTCTTGAGCTCCGCGAACGCGTCGAAAGAAATCGCGGAAATGCTTTCGCCGCAGCGCAGTACCAATGAATCAAATGTAGGCAAAGCATAGTTCAACAACTCTGACTTTTCTTGATACCCTCCGGTAATCTAACATAGCCATGGAAAATCCACCATTTGTAAATGAGTTTCCTATTGGAAAAGGGGAATTTCCATTGCAATGTTAGATTACCGGAGTGTACATCAAATCTACTTTCTGACGCAGCATCATCTACTCGTTTGCTGATACACTTGACCTCACTTGACCCGGTCCAATTCGCTCCCAACAAACAGTTTTTGTGATGATTGCTTCTAAGGGGCCACTTGTTATTAGTCAGATCTCCATTCAGTGAACTGGAGTGATGATTTTGGAAGATGGCTGTGATAAGCACCCCAAGTTTCCATGCTAAGGCCGTGGAAGATCCGCACAATTGGTTCTCACACATGCAATAACCATCAAAGACTAGATACTGCACTGCACATTCCATACACTATATTCGCCAAAAAAAAGCAACAGTTTGGGCTATCCTCACTAGTCACCATCCCTTACCTTTCATGAAAAAGCACATCCCCAGGGTTCCAACAACCAACAACCGACACCAAACATGGGGTGTGGGTAGCAACATGTAGAAACCCAGCTATAACTCAGAACGGCGCATGTCGATCTATAGCTTCACCACCAGTTTTAACCATCGAAAGTATGGCAAAAGTCATTTGAAGGAAGGAGTGCTGGTTAACCCTCTATTTTTTAGCATCAAACTTAAGTTTTATATGGGATTTCTCTCTGTATTATGAACATGATTACCCCTGAAATTCAATCTGTAGAATCTAACTAAGGTTTTATGTAGGATTTTTCTCTGTATTCTCATTTATCATGTAGCTCCGCCCACAAGAAGTTCCCTGCATCGTACCCCGGGCCTACGCCACAATGGTCAATGCTGAGCAGGGCAGATGAGGCATTGGTCGGTCCGTCCTGTCATGACTGGCCCGGAAGGTCTTTTTTCCACCAAGAGGGGCCGGCGCCCTGGCCGTAGGTTGGAGCGGCAAAAGAACCTGGCAAGTTCTTTATTTTTAGGCATCTTCAGGAAGAACAACCCGTTTTTTTTTGTAGTTAGATATTTCAAAGAATTGAAGATTTTGAAGCACATGCCCAAAGATATAGAGTTGTCATTTCAATGATGTTTCTATTGAGCAGGCCACCGCGTAAAGCATGGTGCATTTGGGTTTTGAGGTCCCGGTTTCTGAACAAACAAAAGATATGTGTGTCTATGTTCCTATCCTTCAACTTTATCATCAAAACGGACACCAAACATGTGATTGATGCAAATTTAAATTCAAAAGGTAATTCATCAAATATAAATGTTCCTGGGGCTGCTCCCCCTCCCAGTAACATCGGTAACAGTGACAATGACAAGTGAATGTCTACATAAGGATCTCCTATTGCGCAGCGGGGTACTCCAAATACTAGACTTGCCGGAGCCATATAAAAAAGATCCTGCTTCTGGACCCCCCCCACAAACAAGAAAACACAACTTCTCAGCATTTCAGGGAAAACAGGACACAAAAGTTGCCAAAGCATGTGCTTCAGAAGGATCCAACAAAGAGTCTAATCAAATGATTGTTTAAAAGAAGTGGAAGTATCAACATATGATAAGGGGTTCTCCCAAATTGTTCAAGTTGCAGCAGTTTTTCATCATCATCATCATCATTCTACTACCTTTTTCTCCCAAAATTGAAAATCAACGTAACAAATATATAATAATGAAATGACTACCTTTGACTTGAAGGGATTCTGGTGTTTTTGTTTGGCTCCACACTTAGGATCGCAAAATACCTTCTTAAAAAATCATTGGAGTGCGATTGTGTGGACTTGGGGGAATTCACAAATTCATTGGGAGATATTGGGAGTATGGGTTGACACGAGATGATATTCGAACAAAACAACGGCATCCCGAGAGTCTTAAGAGTGCTATGGAAGAAATAAGACACATTTGAAATCAAACAAGCACATTTGATAAAATGACTAGTGGCATAGGGCCTCTGTAAATAGACCCCTCTGACTTCTGAATAACTCAAAAATTCACAGTGTGGACGTGGGTGTTTCCGCCTATGCCGCTCCAGAGGGTCACAGCCCCGAACAAATTGTCCAGTGGCATGAATTCTCACAGATATTCCTGTTGGTTGACATTCTCTCTTTGAAAGGGTCCCATCCTGTTTCCTGGGAATGTCTGCCAAGCCATTGTGTTCAATGTTCAATGTTTTTTTCTTTCAAGAAAATATGATATCTAAAAAGTATTCATAGATATGTCATGATGTCATTGTTCTTGAATCAACATCATCACATACGGTCACTGTTGGATTTCTCAAGCCCCTGGAGTTTGAACCCTGGAGTTTGCATTAGCTGCTTAGCTTTCAGTAAGACTTGCTTGTTAACCCCAGGGATCCAATCACCTTCTGAGAATGGCTTCATGGAACCTAAATACCTCCCTGAGGAGGGGATTATACACCCCAATCATCATCAAACAAGGTGATTTGATCCCTAGTGTAAGACATGAGCACATGATTCTGTTCACTCATCCAAAGTCGATACATATATATATGTATATACACATCAGCAGTAGGTGCATGCAATCAAAAACAGGTTGCAACAGAAAGGTTGTTGTTGTTGTTGTTATCGTTGCCAAACCTCTTGTCTTTGCTTTTTTTGTACAAAAAAAAACTGGCAGCCAAATGTCCATGCCACGTGAACCATTGAAACATTCACATCACGGCGCGAGAGGCGACACGACAGCGCGATTTCGCTAGGATACGACGCGCGTCTCATCCTCCTTGAAGGCATCAAAGGTGCCCGCGCATCGGTGATAAAAAGATGATCTGGCAAGGGCAAGAATCCATGAATAATATGATTAGCTCATAGCGCACATGAATTTCTGATTTCATCAAATCTCATTGTCAACACAAACAAAGAAAGGATCAACCCAAGCTAAAAATCACCTTCCTTGAAGCATTCGGAAACACTCCAAGTGCTTCACTTAGACTTTAATTGAATTTTAGACACTCGTTGATCTCCGAAATCCCTGATTTCGACTCCATCACTCGGACTGCCTGTTTGTTCGAGCTGCCCGATTTTCCAGCAGAGGATTTGCATCTTGTTTCTTGGTGGATTGGTGAATAGGAATTCTTTGAATTTACCATACTTACTGTTGATGGAAGGAATCCTGCAACACCTGGGATGTATAAAACCCTGTAAATAAACGGGTAAAGTACCTATCAACTAGTGCAGGATTTCTTCCATCAACTCTTAATTGAATCTTGCAGGGCTTCTAGCAGTTCAGTTGAGTTGGGTTTAATAAAATCAGCCTTTTTTTGGGGGGGAAAACAAATGCCATCTACAATGACAACGAAATGGATGTTGACACCACGTTTCAACAATACCTGAAATGGGAAATCTCTACATTTCAATTCTTTTTTGGTTGTGAGCATGAATCAATTTTGAGGGAAGCTTGAGGATTGAAAAAGGCATCTTCTTTCGGATCCATGGGACCTCGGCATCTTCCTTTGCAAAAAACCCCTGGAAGTCCTAACGGCCCTTCCCGATATTTTGTAAAAAAATGCATCCGGGATATTATCAAATCCTAGGGGACTTGGTTGTTTTTGTTGAAGCTCTTGGCCGAAACCAGGCATGCACCCCTGAAGATTAACATGGAACATAATTCCCTGGAGGTTTGGTTCAGATCATTTTCCTTTCTAAGTGGGTGATTTGAAGGTTCAATGTTAATCTTCCAAGGTGTATGTAGTTACATACTTATACTTTCAAACATATTTACGTATTGTATATCATGTCTAACCCTCCCGAAGTTTAACAGGTCGACCCTGAAAAGTTACCGAAAAAAACCAATAGGAAGCCGGATCCTCGTCCAACCACCATTTTTCAGGGTCGAGCTGTTAAACTTCCGGGGTGTATACATATTGAACCCAACTGACCTATGCATTTAAAATTGTAAGGATCTGTTTCCGCATCTGATCCCACGGTCCCTACTGCCTGCCAAAGCAAAGCTTTTTTAGTCTAGAACCTCGAACATGTTGAAACAACAATTTAGCGTTTATCATGCCTCTTTAGTCTAGGACAAAAGACATGTTTAAACAACAATTTAGTGTTTATCATAGCTCCAAAAAAATATTCATTGCAGTAATATGTGCACGTATATAAAAAATACAAATATCATAAAATACAAACATAAACAATCCAACAATAACAACATCACCATAACTAGTTGGTGGTCTCAACCCATTTGAAAAATATTAGTCAAAATGGGTCGTATCCCCAAAGAAAGGTGAACATACAAAAATATTTGAGTTGCCACCACCTAGGTATATATATATATATTTATATGTAATTTGCGGTGAGATAGGCTCAAAAAAATAAAACATCTTGACCCGGACCACGCCGGATCGGAGTGCTTTGGAATCAAATCAGGATCGGAGTTGTTTCCCGTCGTCGCAGCTTCACAACAATCCATCGGATCGCCGCGTCTTTTCGACTTGACCAAGGCTTTTCGAAAAGGCTTTTCGGAACAGTTTGAAGGTTGATCTAGCGGCTAGCCACCTTTCGTCTTTTATAAACAAATGCTAATACAAATTGATATGTGCCACATTTATGTACAGTAAAAAACGCCAAATATACACAAAATACATATTAAATATATCCTTCGGGTGATGCATAAAATCCTTCACCAGCTGATAAAACATCCCATTTGGACATCAAAAAGTCTTTCTCAAAAAATCCCAACTACTGTATGTATTTACAGTACGTATTGTTTGGGAAACATTCTGCTCCCTGTCATGAAACATAACAACATGTTTTCACTTAGAATTGCAAAGCTAGTTCATTTTTGTGACCATTCCCAATTCCCCTTAGTCATTTCGCGCGGCATGAATGGCGACGCACGGAATAGAAAAGCTGTGCTGCGAGGCATCGTTTTTGGAGAACTGCTCGACCGCTGTCGCGCGTGGACACCCGTCTCGGATGCAAGGGTGATTCATCTGGGATATGGAACTGTACAATGTACAAGTAAAATTCAAGCACCATCTTAACAACTTCACAACCAAAAGGTCATAGGGAATAGGCAGTCAACAAAAATAGGATTTCCAGTGACTCAACAACTCAAGCTTCATTGGAAAAAAGTTTCATCAAATCTGTCAGTTTAGATATCCCGAGGCTAAAAGTGAAAAGACATGTCAGACGGAGTCTTCCTGAAAACAAACCAAAAAAAATCATGTGGCCCAAAATCAGCAGTCAACATGTACACCCGCGAAATTTGACATGGAACCTGAAAGGAAGTCCCCAAAAAAGGAAGTTCCTCTTGGAAACCATCATTTTCAGGTTCCATGTTAAAAATCGGGGGAGTATCTCCCAATTTTTTGGGGGGGCTCAGCTGGACTCCAGAAATTTTTGCTGGACTCCCGGGACTTGAGTCTAACGAACATTCCACCAGTCAACCGGGGCCCCCATGTAAGGTACCCCCCATGAGAAATAAAGCCTTAATAAGGGGTTATTATTAGCCATAGTTGTTCCCTTAAGCCTTATTGAGGCATTATTTCTCATGTGGGGTACCTTACATGGGGGTAGGTTGACTGCCCATGAACATATCTTGGGTGGGGATATGTTAGTTTTCTCCAAGTTATATATATATATATATAAATATACATTATTAATATATGTACATCAATGAGAGTACCTGACATAAATTACTCGGATTCCAGTAGGATCACTCTACTAACCTTCACTGGGTGCAACCTGAAGGTTGCATTTCTCTTCGAAAAATCCTCATGCAAAACGTCGAAAGAAAGTAAGGAGCTGTAAGTGGAGAAAGGGGAGACTTCCCGTCTTGATCACCCTTTGACATAGCCCACCTTGCGGATCAAAGGAAAAATGACGGAACCTTGCGGAAGGTTGGCAAAGCCACATGTCACCCTTCTGTGCTACGTGCTCTTGTGTCAAGATTCAAAAGATAGCTTTATACATACCTCCCCTACCTGTGCTTGAACAGCATATCAGCAATAATCATGTCGTCACTAAAAGTGCATGTGTAAGAGGACCACCCCATAAACATAGAGAGCAAACACCTTCCCAGCTTTTACAAGGACCAGCTGCACAAGGCAGTATGCCACCCAACAGGAGGCATAGAAAGCCGATGGAGCCCAATGGTTGGGAATAGTCCCGATTGCAACCATAAGAAAAAATCAAGCAACCAGGTCTTGCCGCCAAAAAAGCGGCTGAAACAACATCCCCCCAAAATCGCTTTAGAGACCCATGTAAGGGAGGATTTATATATACCCTTCAAAAAAGACACCCCATGATCACCCCATGTCTGTTCAAACGGAAATTTTCACCTGGGTGGTTTGGTGACTGTCGGTTCTTGTTGATGATATCTGCATGGCATAACATCCATCAACCAACCCGCAGGATTCCAGATTTGGGTCTTTGACCCTTGTCGGGTCTTTCCACATTTTGGCAACCGTTTACGGCCGGCAGGAACGGCCTGGACCGGAACAATCGTTGTAGGAACGATGTGGTTTTGGGATACTGTTGATGGTTCAGAAACCCCAAACAACCACCTGGGATGTATATATATAGAGCTCTGTAAATCATGGGGCAAACTACCAACCCCAACTGGCTGAATCCCGGATTTCAGCCATCAAAAATTCAGCACATCCTTAATTTTCAGACCTTCCCAGGTCTTCCTCACATTTGCTATATACGGTATATAAATGTGAATATAAATATAAAAAAAAATATATATATATATGTATACTAGTTGGTGGTTTCAGCCAACTTTAAAAATATTAGTCAAACTGGCAATCTTCCCCAAGTAGGGGTGAACAAAAACTCATTGAAACCACCACCTAGTATATCATTTATAAATATATGTTCATATCGGTATATACCTGAAAAGGTTGGCTGATGCAGCAAGTATTGATGCCTTTCACCGATTTTTTTCTGGTGATTAGCGATGAACAACTATAGATGAACCAATGGGGCAAGAACATGTAAAAAAGGCCCTGTCAGTACCATGATTGGAACAAAAAGAAATAACAATTGGTTGACACGGATGTTTCGTTGTGAATTCCACCATCCCAAATCAGAAACCCCACTATGTTTTGTTTGAATTGCATGTTTTATTCAAAGGCATATTATATTCATAATAAGATCAATGAAGATCTTGGAGAACTAGTATAAATGATAGAATGATCAACAATGAATAGATATTCAACATAATAATGGATCAACAAATCCAATGATAATATTAAAAGTTTAGGGCATTTTGGGGGCACTTCCCTTACCATTTGGAGTGACCAATTCCTATTCAGCGGTGAATGGTCACAATGAAGTTTGCCCAGAATCATTGAATGACTGGTCAACCTATTGTAAGGTAACCCCTCTCAGAAACAAAGGTACTAGATTGCTTGAAAAGTACATGGCACAGTCCCGATGTATTGGTCTATATGGGCCCCAAAATCTAAGTTACTCACCTACCTTTTTGGGGGCGGTTATGCGGCTAGCCATATATTTTGACTATTATAAGGTATGTGTGTTTCTGCCCCCGGGGGGGTGGGGCCCCGGGCTCCCCGTCACCTTATGAGGTGGTGTCCGTTTCCGCGTTGACGACGGTTGGACCGCCGACCACCTCTTCACCTTGGGGGCACGCTGGAGGAAGGGGGTGGTTTCCCCAGAGGGCGGCCCCCTCAGACTCGAAGGGATGAGGTATGTAACATTCTGAAGTTGAAGCAAACCAAAAAACAAATATATATATATATACATACTGTATATATATATAATGTATAGTTTTAGACCTAAGATCAACATATATACATAGATACTCCCAGAGTTAATGACATTATTCAACAATCCTAAACTTTGTTAAGGCTGTTTTTAAATAGGTCTTGGTTTCCCTTACGGAAAACAAGACATTTGATACGTGAGGTAGGCGTTTTAGGAAGGACTTTGCCCAAGATGGGAAATGAATCGGCAAACCCAGACAGGGTGCTGTGCAAAATTAACCTTCTAGCTAAACCTTAAAGGATTCCGATTTGGGGCTGAAAACACCTAAAAACTTCTAGTCCCCAACCGCAACTCGCAACTTGAAAAAAAAGCAACTCTCTTAATTAATCATAGGAGATATGTCTTCGAAACATTGAGAACCATTCACTAATGCCACACAAAACATGTCAAATTTGTGGGGGTCTGGGTGAGTTGTTCCCTCAAAATGGATCCACAAAGGATCCAGGTACAAATTCTTCCAAGCTACAAGATTCCATACAAGAAAATGACACTATCGAAATTAAGAGCCCGATAAATAATGTACAGTAATTCAAACGTAGATGGCACAGTCCCCACATATTGGTTTATAAGGACCCTTTAAAACCTTACCTTTTGGTATTTGTGCCATCTATTTTGACCTTAAGGTACATGTGTCTTTTTGTAACATTTGCTTTTCTAGTGGTGTTTTGATATCCTGAATCTTGAGATAGTTTGAAACAAACTACAGTTAAGGAGGATCCTCAGATAGACTTCGAGTTTTCCATGGCAAGGTTGGCCAAAAACGCCAACACATATCCTTTCCAAATTGGATGGGACAAACTCAAGCATTGAAACAAAACCAAAAGCATCGAAACTGATAGTTTCAGGTCCTCACATCAATTGATTCGCAAGCCCAAAAGATTGATGGTTTGAACGTTGAACCGGGGTCTAATTAAAAAGAAACAGGCCATTTATTCACATCAATTTGTTCTCCGTCAAATTTGGAGGGTGAACCCATATGTGCAAACTCATATGTTCTATCCTATTCAAACATCAATGTCACCAACCTCCAAAGATAGAACATTTAGAGTCACGACACATGCACCAATGGTAAGACATGGTAGAATTTCGGCCCCCGAAATTAGACTTTGGATCGAATCTCAAATGGATGTCCAATCTGGGTACTAGAATCAAAGTAACCCTAAGCCCTGAAAAGGTCAGTTATATGTGCAACGGGGTCACTTTGGAGAAGCTGGTATATGATAATATCAGGCCTAATTAAATATTTCACCAACCTAGATCTCCCTGAAATAATGGGATTTCCCTTCCTTAGCTACCTTCTGGGGTAAGGTCGTGTGAGGTCGCTATAATTATTTCACCAAACAATATTTAATTCACCACCCTCAAAAACGGGCAAACATGAGGGACTCGGCAGTTTGGTCGTCAAAGTTGGCTACCCCACAAAAACAAAACACATGTCCAATGCACAGGGACCATTTCAAAAGGAAATATCATCTTCCAATCATCAATTTTTCAGGAAAATATGTTAGATACATATAGTTTTCCGTGACTGGTCAGTGCCACAGTTCAGTTCTGGAAAAAAAATAATCCCCCCAAAAAACAGGTTTTTGTTGATCCATCCGAAGTTTTTCCCAGTGGCTCTTGGCAGTTACATTCTCCACTTCCTCGTCAACCTCCGGCACAAATCAAGGTTGGAAACCAATAAGGTGGGCCCAAAAACCCAGGTATTTTCATGGAGCTACAAGATTTCCCTATGATGATGGCCGAAAATAACTGATGCAACTGGCGTGGAAAAAAAACCCTTACGTATACAACTTATATATTGGATTTCTTACCCCATTTATAACTTATAACTGGTGTTTGGGACCACCATGTATCGTAGGCATATCATCTGTACCGGATGAAAAATCACAAGAGTCTATCTTCTCCAATTCCAAGCCCATGGTCCAAACCATCACACTATGAGTCAGTTCATACCTGTTGATGGCTGAAATCTTGCACCAGTTGAGGTTGGTAGTTTATCTTGTGATTTACAGAGTTTTACATCCCAGGTGGTTGTTTGGGATTCCTGAATCATCAACAGAAGCGAGAAATTCCACCCCACTGTTCAATCCAATATGTCTGACTTTTTTCAGGATCCATGAAGGATCATGTCCTGTACTTGCGGAACAAACACCAAACAGTCCATACTGCAAATCTAATTTCCCGAATTGTCGTTTCACACAAAGTTCAATATGTTCTCTCTTTCTCTGACCTCAACCCACGTAGATATTGGCATAACTCACATGGATTCAATCACAAACATGTACATGTATCGAATCACAAAGAAAGCAACAGTTATCAGTTATCATGCATTTTCAAAATAAAAGGATGATATATCTACAAAAACAAACATCTGGCCAAATCATAAAATTTCAGCCTAGATTTCCGTGAAATAAGAATATTTCCCTTACTATTCACCACCATTAGGGGGCCCAGGTCGTGTGAGGTTATAATTTGACCAGAAACAAAAACATAGAGTGAGTAAAATCATTGACAGCCCTAAAAAGACAACTAGTTGGTGGTTTCAACCCATCTGAAAAATATGAGTCCAATTGGATCATTTCCCCAGGGATCCGGGTGAAAATAAAACATATTTGAAACCACCACCTAGATAACATGGAACCCACCCATAAGGATCGGAACTTTTGGACACCAACAAGCTGTCGTTTTGGGAGGTCTTAGATTTGTACAAGTAGTTGGTGGTTTCCCATGTTTTGCCCAAGTATGGGTAACAATTCGAAAAATTCTTTGAGACCACCACCTAGCACACACAGTTTAATTTCCAAGTCATTGTTGAATTCCATTTGTTGCATGGAATTTTTTAAAAGTGCAATGACTGGTTTTGGTTCTACTGCCATGTTGCTGCAAGTTTTGAAAGGTTGGCAATG
Source organism: Breviolum minutum Mf 1.05b.01 (assembly GCA_000507305.1). Taxonomy (NCBI): domain Eukaryota; class Dinophyceae; order Suessiales; family Symbiodiniaceae; genus Breviolum; species Breviolum minutum. Next base: position 60,885 of record DF241390.1, on the reverse strand, counting down.
CGTTGGGTGTTGCCTTCCTGGAAATTAGCATGTCCTTTCTAAAGGTACTTGTTAAGATATTCGTTTTTTTACCCTATGTTGGTTCAACTTGATCCAAACATATTCGTCGACTTGGGAATCATTCCCATAATCGTTCGGAGGAAAAAAACAATCAAAAAAAAACGTTGAAACAAAACATGCGGTTCAAATCTGGGTGCTGGTTTCAACCCATTTGGAGAATTAGTCAAATTGGATCATTTCATCAGTTAAAGGTGAACATGAAAAAATCATGAAGATAAAAAATAGGCCCCTCATGCCGTCTCAAAGATTTTTGTCAGGAATCGTTACACCCCTGAAAACTAACATGACATTGGAAAATCTCCATTTTCAAGAGGAAATACATCTTCAAATGGTGGATTTTCCATTGTAATGTTAGTTTTCGGTGGGGTACCCATACTTGGGGAAATCATCCAATTTGACTACCTTCCTGGGGTTTCGATCACATATCCCAGAGGGCCCTCGCCGGCACGGCGAAGACTCCATGAGATACGGCTCGACTCTGTTCTTTTTTTGCGGGGGGAGAGAAAGTTTATCTTACAGTCTTACAGCCCCGACAAGGAAGGAATGGGCCACCTGAAAAGGGACCATTTTGAAAGGAAAACACCACTTAACATATATTTTACATATATCATCTACAAAAACCATCAATTTTCAGGGTACATTCCTTACTTTTCAGCAGGGTTACATCACTTTGCACTTGGAATTTCTTCGATCGTCGCCTCGCTTTCCTCATCTGAGTCCAACCATGCGCTGGGCGGCATTCCGGCGCGGCGGCGCGCGAAGAAGGACTCAGCAAAAATATCGGTGACGTTTGCGGCGTTCGGAAAAGTGGATGATAGCTTGATAAGTGGATGATAGCTTCATACAGTGGATGATAGCTTGATACATCTAAGTCTTGTTGAGTTTATGTTTGTTGGAATTTGTTGGTGCACTATTTTAGGCGTTCGTAATCTACCATGGTGTACCTGGTGTACCCTGCAGGAACCTAGCATATCCCACCTTTGGAAAAGGGAAAATAATCTGCAATTTTGTTGTTTTTTTTTCCAGGGGATAGTTAGTTCCCAGAAGGGTAATTTGCTCATTGATGCTTTTAGTGAGTAACAAAAATCAAGCATTGGCAAATTGAAGAGTTGTTATGATGTGTTAAGAAATGTTCAAGTCGAGGGTAAATTGTTTTTTTTGTTGATTGATTCTAATTACTAAGTCTACCTGATTGCACTAAAGAAGTCTTGATATCTAGATGGCGGTTGAACCACCCAACCATCCATTTGATGATATTAGTCAGTCAAATGGGGTATCTTCCTCTCATACAGGGTTTCAACATCAAGCCTTTCTACTTCAAAAAAACACTCAGATTTCCCACCAGGTGAGATAATCTTATCCAAGTTCAGGGGTGATTCTGATCAAATGAAAACAAGTAAAAGCAGCGCCATGAATTGTGAGTACATCTTTTCAATACCATCCCTTCTAGAACTCCGAATTTCAATATGTCCGGCCACCCTAAAAACACAACTTGCATTTTTCGCAAAAGTACCAAACTGGCCGCATTTGCTTTGAAGTGTGATGTGAAATCCAGCACCTGTTCTGAAGCGACCGCTTACTGATCTTACTGCCACAATCATCGAACAATGTTTCAACCCATCTCAAGTGGTGTACATCTCTAGTGTTGAAGAAACGACCTTTGGAAATCTACCACTTAAGGCCGCAAATCACCCAAAATTTATCACTTATGACTTTGAATCCCCCAACAACAAATTCAAACCCTATCCAATCACCTTGTCAGATTGAGGTGTACAATCACCTCAGCAAAGATATATTAGGTGCCATTACCATTCTCAGAAGGTGATTGGATCCCGCGGGAAAGTTCATAAGGATTCCCTATTAAAAGGTGGGATGACCGTCCCCAATACAAAAACCTTCAGACCCTGGCAAATATACTGTACAAGGTATACTTACATCCACTCAGGGATGATCCTCCACTCGTATTTCAAAACAAAACCCACGAAGAAAATCCCCGAAATCTCGAGCAGGTCAATTCCGAATTTTGTTTCAAGCAAAGGCACAGTCAACGGACAATTCTTCATCTCCTTAGCTCCAAAAAGTTTCGAAAAGTTTAGTTCAGATATGTTGCCAAAAAACAGGTGTTGAGCAATATGACAGTGAGTGGTTCACATCCTGTTTTTTGATGTTTTTCTTGGCTTCTAAATCTTTGTTCCTTTTGGAATCGGGAATCGGGAGGTGTTAACTTTGTTGAAACTCCACCTCTGGGGGGTCAACAGTTGAAGGTCAAACCCAATGTTGGTTTGAAAGGAGGCAAAACACCAAGCAAAAGCGCATCAGATACTGTTGATGGTTCAGAAATCCGGGATTCACCAGTTGAGATATTTACATGGTATATATCCTATTAATTTACAGGGGTTAAAAGACATCCCAGGTGGTGCAGGAGTGGTGGTGCAGGAGTTCTGAACCATCAACAGTATCACGTTTTTCTCGGTTTTTATCATGACTTTTCCAAGTTATACTACATGAATGATAAGGCTACGGGCTGAAAATAAGTCACAAAGTAAGCAGCTCATCGAATGGATACAAATTAGATACCCCCTACCGGGAAAATTGATATATATATATATATAAACGTCTATGTATATGTTCAATGTTCAACGTGCAAGCTTTCAGGTTTTTTGGCAAATAAGTCATGGGGAAACTTCTTTCGCAGGTTAACTCACTCCAAGCGTCCACGACGGTATGATATTATCACCCTGCAAGGTGGGCCCCGTATCCTACCAGCTATAAATGGAGTCATGAGGCCCTTAAAAAATATCTGATAAATGGCCGAAAATAAATTGGTAACTGGGGTGATTTCACCCTACTTATAGGGGTAAAAAATCCACTCATAACTAGTAGGTGTGCAACTGTGCAGTTGTTTTTGAAATTTTCGGATCTCACAAATGATATAAGCCATATAGAGGGATGGATGTCATGTGTGGGTGAAAAAAACGTAGCTGGCTATCCACTTAGCAGCCTTTTCTATCCACTTAGCTGCCTTGGCTATCCACTTAGCTGCCTTGACAAACAACGCGCCAGTGCAGCTTTCTTTTCTTCTGTGCGGCGCTGAGTTTGCGAAAATGCGAGATAGAGACAAAATGAGATGTGCGAATCGGCTCCTCCTTCATAAGGATTCCGGATTCAGGTCTTTCTTGTGAGCATGGGCCATGTTTGTCCCAAGTAAATATATGAAGTTGCAAATTGTCAAATTCATCCTAAAGCAGTGTGAGATGTTTTGTGGCATCATGTTGCAAAAACAAAAGGTCAAATCAACCGGCAAACCTGGCTAATCACCATACACAGTTGGACAACCAAAAATGCCAGGCCAATCTAGGTGACCCTTTTGGTATGATGGAAGGACACTTTGAAAGGTCAAGTGCTCACTTTGTACTTTTGATGGAAAAGAAAACCAGCTCAACAGTTGATCTGGATACTATATCATAGCAAAAACAGCAGAGTGAAACCATGTTGAGTATCGAAAAAACTGGTTGCAGGATTTGGTCCATCAACTCGCACCTCCCTCCTTGTTTTGCTATTTTGCTGCACACCCTCCGGTGTGGAAGTAAGAGGGTAACACATTGCGGCGGGCTCCAATGACGCTTCGAAACACTGAACCGCTCAAATGTAGAGTTCAAAGTCAATTTTGTCCCAACGGTGCCAGCACTGCTCTTGAGGCTCATTTCGTTCCTAAGAAAGGCAGAATCAACCCATCCCACCCCTCGGATTTTTTGGAATTACAATGCGGGTCTTTTTCTGGACTTTCTGACTAGGAGGTTGACAAAACATAATTGCATCATAAATCACAGATCCCAAATTCTGGGAAAAAATCATGCTGAATCATCATTAGTATATCAAATCCTCCCAAATTCTCAGGGAACACACCAGTGCCATCTGAAAGTGCGGATGGATTGCGGGCTAACGCTGAATCCGGGAAGCTCCAGGGTGCTTCTAACTAAAGTTACACCATGGAGCTTCCCATGGGTTAAGCCAAGATGAATCTCAACCTCCCATACACCCCTGAAAACTAACGAATGTCCCTTTTTAAAGGGACTATTTCAATAGGAAATACATCTTCTAAGCATTGATTTTCAGGGGACAGCCGTTAGTTTTCTGGGGAGTACCTTTGAAAATTCCCATGTTCGAATCAATGCTTATATGGTATACCTACATTTAAACATACAAATCAAGATGCACCATGCATTGAGAAAATATACGATTGGAAAAAACATGTTGGCTAATGTAACCCTCAGAGCTTTGGAATTTCTTTCAGCATTGGCAACTTTCAATGCTACACATGGACTTGTGATTTTGGAAGACTCAAAGATAAATTCAATTGAACACGTATTAGTGAAACTACTTCCAAACAACCGCAAAACTTAGATCATCTCACTTCCACTCCCCCTTCTCCTTCCAAGAACTCCCCCAAAAAAGCGTCGTTGCACTGTCGAACCTCTGCAGGACGTTCCTCACTAAAGCAGCCCTGTAGCACCCAGCCCTGCATGGTGACAGAATCGAAAGGTCCATTGATTTCATCCAAGTTATGACCTCATCGATCAACAAACAACGGGCAAGTTTGACCGTGAAAATGCAAGCCGTTTTTTTGGAGGGAGATGTTTGGGTTGGGTTGGGTCGGTTGGGAGGATTTATTTGAGTGGTAGAAAATGATGACATAGATTTATTCTTGGAGTGGATGACCTTTTTTGTGGGGAGGGGATGTTTTGGCGATGATGGTTCAAAAGTTGCAGTTGATCAATTGTGAAACATGAAAGTGCAAATAATTTATAACTCTAGTAACTGAATATGACTGAACTGCATCACAGTATGCCACATCATCATTCAGCCAGGCTTATATTCAAAAAACTTGGAAGGCTCGCCTTTTTGGGAGACATTTCCTGCTCCTTGAGGCCTACATTTGACAGGAATTCATCAACCAGGATTACCTCAACTGGTTACTTTTTTGAGAATGCCAGGTATGCCTAGGAAAACAACATGATAGATACAAGATGGGCCCTTACCCAGGTATGAGTAGGATTAATTAGGATTATCACTTGCCCGTTTATAAGACCATGTCTAAGAGTCTAAGGGTTATAGCTCCATTTATAACTGGTAGAGGCCCACCTGGCACTCTTTCTCCCATAAATCATGCTTCACCCCTCAAAATCAGACTCCAGCCGGCTTCTCTTAAAACGCCAAGTGACCCCAGCGAAATTGCCAAAACAAGGATGCCTGAGCTGCTACATGTTGGGGACATATGACCACAGGTCACATGTGTTGGTGGTGGATGGCTTTGGTCGCACTCACTGGCGGGGTCCACATGTGACCTGTGAAAATCCGGTAAAATCCGGGGTCCCATAGGATCCATGTATGGTAGTATATACGTACACACCTAGATTTCACACAAACATCAAATAAATGCAGGTAGATAATATAGCATACATGGATCCTGTGCCTATCGGTATGAAATTCAAACTCACATGCGGTTCGGGGTTAAGGAACCGCGAACCAAGTGTTTTCTCCGGTTGCCATGAGGTCATGATGGAAATGTTGATGAACGGCTGATGTCCCAAAAAAAGTCCCCTAATAATCTGGCCAAATGAATATTTCATTCATGGATGGTGGATTTTTATGGTAACTCTGGTAAATATACCATATATGCTGGCCAAGTGATAATATTTCGCCAACTTAGATTGTTTTTGAAATTTTTGGGGTCCCATTTCACTTCCAAAAAGCTACCAACCTTGGGGGCCCAGGTCGGTTCGTTTCGGGGATTTAAAGGGACAATGATGGGCTTCAAAAACCCTTTGACTGCCGGCTATTTCTTGGGATTTGCCAGGTTGATCATTGGCAGGGTGGACGCCGTGGAAAAACCATGAAAAATTCCCATGAAACTAGCGTGAAAACCATGTATTCCCATATCTATAAATAAATAAATATATATATATATATTTACATATTTCCCATATGTTCCCTTAGAGCCTTAGATTCCCATTCTTCTTGGAGGGAACACGGCCTAAGGCTAAGGGGATGCAGGATGCACACCAAGGCGCCGTGACAGCTTTGATGGCAACGTCCTTAACCTCCGCGGGGAAACCGGGTGTGGATGTTCAAAAGGGTGAAATTTTCACATCAACGTCTTGGATGAGTTGAATACATATGAAACAAAATGGAAAACACATATGGTCACATTCACATCAAATGAAATGTAGAATTTTGGACTGCATCAGTTGTGATTTGGATGCCTAGTCCATCTATGAATTGGAATGATTGCTTGGGGGTCAGCCTTGGAATTTTAAAACGTTCAGCAATGAGGTAAACATGATCAAGTAAAACATGATCCATACAGGTCTTGTTGAAGGGGAGTGCCAAAGGTGTAGGTACATGTGGGGACAAGATGGCACCAATAATTTATGTGCACCCCATATATGCCGTTTAACTTGTTTGCCCCACAAACATTTAAAACTAGCATGGACCCTAAACAAAAATGGTTTCTAAGCTAGGAATCTCCTTTTCCAGGAGTCTACTTTCTGGTGTCATCTTAGTTTTCGGGGGCGTATATAACTTCAAGAAATTGGCATATCTTCAACTTACTCAACGGGAATTGTCCCAATCCTTGAGCAACTTACAAGATGGGCCCCCCATTATGACATCTGATAACTATCCTTGCAAAAGGGTAACTGGGGTGATAACTGGTTATATGTAGCTAATATATAACCCTACCGTAGTAAATAGGTAACTATATGGATCTGTTTTTCACCGCTATGGATGGAGCTTTTGGGGGCCCCTACTTTTTTCAAATGTGTGCAACTGCATGCAACCGAGTGACATCGGTGAGTTCAGTCACAGCACTGGTGGCGTCTGTAGCCTTGAAACCTCGAAGGATTCCGGGGATTCGTTTCGGGGCTGGTTGGACTGGAAGACATCGGTAGTTGCAGCATGTTGACATTCAATAATTGTTTCTGGTTCTACCGCAAAAGGTGGGCTTGGTAGCATATAACCCCGCAATATCGGCAATATATATATATATATAAGTTGTATATACTGCCAATTGGGGGGATTATATGCTAGCCCACCTTTTGCGAGGTTCCCAAAGGGGCAACCATTGAGACATGGAGAAACTCCCTCCCGATGTTTCTTAGCTGCACACAGGGACCCTAGGGTTTGGTTGGGGCCCACCCAACCGCAATTTCCCAATATGAAGGGTTGGTGAAACTCTTTTTCCTCTGTCGGGTCCATGTGCAGCAAGGTGTTTTTTTGCTGGGCACAGGAAGGAGAAACGTTGCATATCTGGTGGTGAACTTGAAAAAACATACACCCAAGTTTAATGGCTGGAACCTGAGATGGAAAAACCACCACTGGAATTCCAAGGAGATTCCAAATGTGTACATAATTAGGTTGAGATTTCCATGTTGAAAGGTTGGAAGTGTATCTCAGCTGGTACACTGTAAATTCCATCAACAGAAATTGAAGTATATACATATATCATGTACATATTTCAAAGTATGTCTTGACTAAATCCTACATAATTAGTCAGAACAAACCATGAAGATATCCGAGCAACGCCTGAAGCCATCACAACAACAATGTGGAAATGATGATGAAATATGGCATTACGCACCATTACTGCTGAATACGCATCTGAACAAAGACTACTTGACCCCTGATTTAAAAACACGTTTGTCTCCAAGAAGCGCTTGTTGGTGTACTGCACCTCCTGTACCGGTGCTGTAGCCGTCGTCGTGGTTGTCACGGCTGGTGCTTCAGGTGCTGCTGGCGCGCCATCCTGGAGCATCTGGACCAGCCGTTGGCCAATTCGTGGGATCTCAAATTTGGAAAAGGGGCAAATGGATCTGTGTGTATGACTGTAAACGCATAGATATACACAAAAGTTATCATGTAAGTCTTTGGCATCAAATTTGACAACCCGGCAATTAAACTCACTCGTTTGGCCAAATCATAATATTTCACGAACCTTCGGACTGCCCTGGAAATCAGGGGTCCCATTTCCCTTCCTTACTTTTCACCACCATTTGGGGGTCCCCAGGTCGTGATTCTCCCAAGCCCTACCACTCCACGACACCTCTGGTGCCAACTGTTCCTTTCGTTGGCGCACGTCAATGGCCAACAGCTCACGTGCAGAATCATAGACCAAAACACCACGCTCCAACAAACGATCACAAAGATCCTTATCTGGCGACCCAACTCAGCCGTGTTGAAATCCCAGTTTTGATATCAGTCACTGTGAAAGAACTGCCCAAAATGGTGACTCATGATGATGGCCATTAATTGCTTAACAAATTGAAGTGTACAACAAAATATCTTTATCAGTTGGGTGTTTCCAAAAATAGGGGTACCCCAAAATGGATGGTTTATAATGGAAAACCCTATTAAAATGGATGATTTGGGGGTACCCCTATTTTCGGAAACACCCTTTTGTGTTTCTAATAACAAACCACCAACCAAAATTCATACATTTGATCGCTCGCAAAGCTCGACCACTGTAGTTGTAGTTAGCCACCTGAAGGGAGAAATTATACCAGCTTGACTTACAAATAACACAAGTTGTGGTTTCATCAAACCTAGCAATTGTACATATATAACAAATGTTATATAATGTAAAGATATATATATATATACAAATGGAATAAGGCTGGTTTAACTTTGAATTAAGGTGCCAAAATTGTTGTAAGAATACGAGAAGCAAGTAGAATATACTCGTGGTATTGCTACTTCAATTCCATCGGCAAATGCCGTGCTCCTTGAAAGGACTCGACAATTCTGCTTAAAAAGAGGCATCTCTCGCACCCTCTCCAAACTGCTTTCATTCCTCCCCAGCTTCACTTCCATCCAATCTTCCAACTTTCACCTTTCAGTCCCTACAGTGGTACAGTACCCACTTCTTTCCCACCAACTTTGACCAAAAAACTGGCGTTTGCCAAGAAACCGTCAGGCGGTTGATCTTCTCCCGTTTTTCCAGCTCCGCGTCTGTTTGACTCACCTCAAACTGGCCGTTTCCCAACCACGGTAGGACAAAGGAGCATTGGGAAACATGCTCCGGTCACACGTTTCACACAACCTCAAGGCAAATCTGTCGCCTCCAGAAATGACTCTCCAAATTTTAACAGAGATATGTAGCACAATAAGATCCTGAAACTAGCCCCCAACATGACATTGGTCATGACCTTTATTCATTAAACAATCAATGATACAATATATTAAACCTATTGAGCTTCAGGGGCATCTAGGTCTTGGCGAAACAAACGCAAACAAAATCCAATGTCGTTGTCCCAGCCTTCTGCCTTTTTCCAGGTCTTGGTGGACCATCTGCAGGTTGTTCCTCTGGCGCCTGCAGGTATGTGTGTGTGTGTGTGTGTGTTTGTCATCATCACCATTTTCGAGTGGCATTGGTTTATGTGGGACAACTATATACCCCCCCTGAAACTGACATAAACCCTGAAAAGTAGGAGTTGGAAAATGATCTTTCCTCTTTTTTCACTATGGAACATGTAAATGTGGGAACCGTGTCAACAAAACAATGTGTATCAAATTACTAATTGCATAAAAATCAGAAAGCTACGCAAGAACATCAACAACTGTATATCTATTGGATCTACTGTAGATGCCCCTAAACATTCATTTGCTACTGGAAAGTGAATGGAGGGGTAGATCCAATGTATCTATATACATTTTTTCTATCCCGCACTGAATTTACAGCACTGCCACCCAACCACACCTTGGGCATGGCTTTCTCACGCACATCTCCTGGATGCAAATCACTCAAGGTGCGAGACTCCGAGACGCGACCCGGGAATCTGGCCCAAAGGAAGTTCGTTTTTTTGGTGTCAAATTTATCACCATATAATTATCCCATAGCGTTACGCTAACATGTTTGTGATTTCTGGGATCGTTATCAACTTCTTCTGAATTCTGTAGCATTAAGGGCGTTTGCTTGCAATTCCCCATATTTCACGAATCTGAAGAATGGATCCACTTGAAATTCCCAGTCGCATCGACTTACATCAACTTATCTTCTGGTCCAACACTGCCGCGAATTTGGATAGCATCATGAGAGAGTGTGGGTCATACACCTCGGGGCAAATGTGACTATACTGTACGCAATCTGCAAAAAAACACAGGGCACCCCATGGATTCAGAAAAAGAGGCGTTCTAACACTTTTGTTGGGATTTAGCGTATGCCAAATTATGTTATATTATCTTATCTATACTGTGGCACCATGCTTCTTCAAACCAAAGTTCCCGAAGTCTGCTTGGAAATCCTTTCATAGACATGTTTTGGGATCTCTCTTCCATTTTAGCTTCATCCCAACGACATTTCCCAAAGGATCTGCACAACAAATGTGGTAGTCATGAATAGAGTGGGCGCGGCTGAGTCACAAAACACTCTTCCAACAAACTTCATCTTCGCTTCGAGACTCTACAAAACAATCCAGCAATCCATGGTGGAAATATATCAGTGATATACCACATATTCCTTCCATGCATTATATAGTAACCTCCCCCCCCCCCAAAAAAAAACAACGGTTTGTGCTGTATCCCATGACTCTCCCCAAGCATCCCCCAACAAACAACGTTGTTTTTTTTCGCCCAAGGTTCGTGTTTCTTCAGAGTTCAAATTCACAATGGCCGCCGCCTCTGGACCCTGCTCGGGTACCAGGGCTCTGGCGATGTTGCGTGACATCTTCCTTGGAGGTCTTCCCGGAAAGGAGGAGATCTTCTATGGGACAGGTATGTTATCTGGGAGGTAGGGGTTGAAGGTGATACAGACGGATCAGTTTTGATTCGATTTTTTTGAATGATGATATGAATATATGGTGACACACATTGTTTCAAGTTTCAAGATTGTTTTGGTGGAGGGATGTCTTTCATCAACCAATGATTTCTTGAAATGCTTTGTCAATTGGTTTGACAAAAAAAATAGTACCCATCATTTGCTGGTAAGACTCACCCTCTGACTTGGGGGGTTCGAAACCGCTGACTGACAGGATGCCAGCAGCTGCTGGGAAGATTTTTTTTTTCCGGGGGGGATCCCCAAGTATTTGTTACAGGGCGGGGAAGGAATCCAATCTATGACTTCTGTGCTAACACCTGTATATCTCATAGGATCCATGTATGGTATATCTACCTACACTTAGCTGATTTTTATGGCAAATGCAGGTGTATATATATATATATACCATACATGGATGCTATGGGTATATGTGGTGCGACTATGACAATTTATCAGTAAAGTTCCGTACAACTTCTTCAGCGCCTTTAAAATGATGCTGACTTGAAAGCAGCTATCCTACAAGGAAAACTGGTATTACAGGCTTGGTGGATACAGAATAGGGCATGGAGCAAAGCATGTAGAAGCGAACTCGATCGGCCGAATCAAGATTGGTTGAAACAAAATTTGCCAAAGCCAAATCAAAAACAGGTTGATATACAAACAAATCAAACATCTTCATTGAACAAATCACTATTCATAGTCGTGTCGCCCCCCCAACACACAAATCACAACAAAAAAACAAACACAACACGAAAAACCTTCAAAAAGTCCACATCTTCTGGCCCCCCATACAAAAAAAATAATGACAACAAAAAAACATCAACCCAAATCCGATCTTCTCCACATCTTCTCCAAGTGTCATTTCTGCGGCAAATGCCTTTGCAGCCTCTGTAGCTGCTCTTTCCTCATCTGCAGCACGAGCTGCAGCTTCCTTAGGAAACGCATCTTCAATGAAGTGGTTACACCAGTGACATGTTATCCCATAGAACACCTGCAAGACTACACATGGATATATAATTACGTCTAGTTGTAATTTGGGAACCTTCTGCAAACAAAAAGTCAAATGTCTTTTAAACAAGAACGCACGACAATTTGTGCATTTCTTCCAGGCAATCTTGACGCAAAAATCAAATTGGCCTTGATCATGGGAATTGATAACCCATCTTCCAAGAAGTGAGGCATTAAGAAAGGCCTTTAGTCCTTTAGTCAACATTGTCACTTACTTCTTGCTCGGGGGGAAAGAATGTGCATCGCACGGTAGGCTGCCCCGGTCATTCCCATAAAATTCCAAACAACTCATAGACGACCTGAACGTCAACGTAAATCCTGGGAGAGTCCCCAGCTTAAACACTTCCAGCATATATGGGTTTCATGGTACTATACACCCCGGAAAACTAACATGGAACCTGAAAATGACCCCCTGGAAGAGGAGATTCCTATTAGAAACCATCATTTTCAAGTTCCATGTTAGTTTTCGGGGGGGGTAGATTCTTTAGATAGGGACTTTACCCTCATGAACTCTCAAAACGTGAGTTTTTTTCCAGGAACTTCGGGTCCAACAGTCGTTCACAGCAGCTTCAAAGGGATTTATCTCACAGCGGTCCGTCCATGGACTCCAAAAGAATCAGTTGTTTACTATAACCTCCCCTTTCTCTGCAATTTGGCGACGTATAAACATATAACTTTTCATTTTAAAGATCTTATATGAGACATATCACCGAATCCTCCGTCTCAGGAAATTGTAGTGCGTACATAAACATATAACATTAGGCATCCTGGAGCAAGCATACAATTGAACTATTGCCAAAAAGAACTTGAAGCTCGGATTTTAACATGGTAGAATGTCATGTCTACTCCAGAATAGTTAAACATTCAGTACACGTATTGGTATGGGATAAGAGTGATACGACGTTAGATAGCTGTCATGTGGTCATCACCACAACAACAGAATCCTAAGTCTTAAGTTTAGAAAAGTAGCTGGTGCTTCACCCAATAATTTGGGCATTTCGTTCAGGATATCGGAATATCGGAAGACTCCAATTCTCCACGAAAACCAAGCATCTGCGACAGCTTCAGGATTCGTGACGCTGGAATTCTGTGCTTGCTCCTTGGCCCTCTCAGCAGCCTGTAACCTCAGCGAGGTTCAGGCGATTCACCAGCGCATCGCCGGTGATCCTTCCATCAATATTTTCCATAACAGAAAAAGTGCAGTGCCAGTGGAGATCTTTTTGGTAAATGTTCTGTTTTGAAATCTCCTGAAATGAATCCGGGTTTCACCCTACAACTGTTCGTTAGTGAAAGTTTGCTATGTAAAGTTGATAAAGGTCAATTTTCATCTCACCTCACCTACCGTGAATGAAATGTACACAGATTTTCGGGAAGGATCAGGGGTCTCCTTGAAGCCAACTCCATCTGGTGACTATACATCTAGATAGATACATTTTTAACTGTGGAAACATGTGTGTGTGTGTATATACATTAAAAAAATAGATATCTAAGTACCCATCTTTACATTTCAAAAAAACATATTCTGTACATTATATAGGTATCTATTTTATTCTAGGAAAAAAACGCTCTCCCATAGCATCCATGGGACGAACGGTATATTTACCTACTAGTTTACTATACAAATTCAAACCTTCATTTAGGTAAATATACCGTTCGTCCCATGGATGGTATGGTACTCTGGAAGATTAACGGCTGGAACCTACAAATCAACCCATTTAGAAAGGAAAACGATCTGAACCAAACCTCCAGGGAATTATGATTCCAGCCGTTAATCTTCAGGGGTGTATATGGCACCCTGAAAACGGGGGAAACTTCCCCAAGTCATCCCCAAGACACTGTTCTGCCTTCACCGCAGCCGCCGCCGCAGCACGGGCAGCCTCGGCTTTCGCCAGTTCAGAGTCCACCGAATCGGTCATGGTAGCGTCCTTGGTGGAAGGAGGCTGGTGAAGGGTGGATGAATGGGAGTACCCTCCAGGGAATTAACATATCCCACCTTGGGAAAAGGAAAATCATCTTCAAAATGCCTTTTTTGGGGGATATGTTAGTTCCCTGGAGGGTATTGGAAGTCTTCACTGCCCCCAAGTTAGTTTTTGTGATTTTTGAAGGATTTTAGCATGGTAAAATCACCATGGTCAACTGTCATTTGGGGAATATGTAACCGGTAACCATATTTTAAAGCAAATCTAGGACCATGAGACCTGAAAAACGATGGTTTCCAAAATTAAGGAATCTCCTATTGCAGGTTGCCATTTTCAGGTTCCATGTAAGACTTTGGGAAGGTATCAGGCTTCCATCACACCTTCATTCATTTGATCCGTACAATATCCAGCAAGTTTGCTGCTACAGTCATTTCTTTGATCATCTTTCCAGGAAGGTCCCCTGGAATTGTTGATGAAGTACTGCCTTGCCAAAACAATTTTTTGAAGGTCAATCACAAACAATCTGCGGTCTATATATCATCCTAAACCTGAATTATAATATAAAAATCAATTTTCAGGGCATTCCCTTACCATTCACCACGCATTAATTAGGGTGACTACCTGGCAGTTTCGCTTCAAAAATCTGAAAATCTCCAAGGTTCTGTACTTTCAACCTTCGATGTCACATCCTCCTTCTCCTTCTCAACCTCTCCGATGCTTGCCACCGCAGGCGCCACGGGCGCTGGCGCGGCCGCCGGGGGTTCAGGAGTGTCTTCCATCAGGATGGAGCGTGGTGCCATGGCATCTTTTTCGGCACCTTCCTGGAGTTGGATTCGCCACATTTGCCAGGAATCAACTAATTCTGGCCAAATGGAATAATATTTCACCAACCTAGATTTCCCTGAAATAAGGAGATTTCCCTTACTAAACCACCATTTGGGGGCCCAGGTCCTGTGAGGTCGCTATAATTTGACCAGAACTAATGGTTAATTGTTGGTTTGGGATTTTGGTGGTTTGGGATTCGAATCAGGTGCCCTTAAGTAAAAATCCATTTCAAAAAGGGAAATAGGGAATCTCAGGTATCCAAACCAGCGAGCCCAAACCATTAGCTGAAGGAATCTGAGGGTAAAACAAGAGCTCCAAAATTGAGGCAAGTTAGGGATGATATAAATCGAGATGAAATCCAAGCCGCCAATTTTGGGGTAGTTTTGCCAGGTGTATTTCCATTTTTTTTGCAAAATTGCGTTGAAAAAAAAAATGTTGGATCATTTGGAGTAACGCCAATTAAAAAAAATATATTTGGGGGTGACTACTCAACTGGTTTGGTCCTACTCCAGTGGTTTGGTCCAACTCCAGTGGTTTGGTCCAACTACTCCACTGGTTTGGTCAGTAGACATCATCAATACCAGAGGACCTGCAGCATTGCCACCCCGCGGATCGGAGAGGAGGCATCTTTCTAGTTGGTGGTTTAGTTTCAACCCATTTGAAACATATGCTCGTCAAAAAATCAATTCCCAAGCGGGGGTGAACATGCAAGATATATGTAAAACCACCAACACGTTTTTTTTTAGGAACATCATTTTTAGGCTCCAAAACAACTCGAAACCAATGAGGATGCAACAAAAAATCTGGGCGTGGATTTGAAACATTTTGTTTTTTTCCAAAAGATGGCTTCCCAGGAGTCGCCAAAAAAACCCTGGGATCCAAATCGTTGGTCTGATTCTCCGGTAATTAAACCAACATAGCAATGATTTTTTGACCATTTGTAGGTGTATTTCCTATTGGAAAAGGTGGATTTCCATTGCTATATTAGTTTCCAAGAGGGTATCGCCTGCTGTTTTTTGTAAGTTTTTCTTCCAGCGCAAAAAAAAACGCTGAACAAAAAACCCCGTCCTCATAGACTCCCCATTCGTTCAGCTTCTTTCGCTTGGGTTTCTGTTCCGCTTCCATGTCCTTCCAACAAGCTGTCTGTAATCTGTGATTGTAAGCAACCAAGGTTGACCAGCAAATGTTTGAGGTCAAAACTAACTATAAAAATGGATACTCACCTGAAGTTTAACATAGCCCTGAAAGGTTACCTTCCCAATAGGACAGTAGTCTTCCAACCACCATTTTTTCAGGGGCGAGTTGTCAAACTTCGGGGGGTGTATCTGATGAAACAAAAACCATTCAAATTTCATTGACAATATCCAACGCTCCAGCAGCTGGAGGATTGAACAAAAATATACAAAAATGACTTTTGAAGATGGAATAAATGTTTACTAGTTGGTGGTTTCAGCCAATTTGAAAAATATTAGGGGCACAATATACCAACAACAAAAAACCATATACAGTACCAATTTACGTGGAACCATAGACATTTCAACAAAATCATGACAACCTGTTGATGGAATAAATTCTGGAACAGTTGAGGTTGGTAGCTTGTCCCATTATTCACAGGGTTTCATACATTTCGTGGTGCAGAATTTCAGCCAGTCACAGTATCAAAAGCATCTACAGTGACCTTTCCATTGTGCCACTACCAACTAGAAACATCTGATCCCCTGCAGCTTCTGTATCTATATACATCCTCCTTGAACCAAACCCCAAATCTAACCCCCAACAAAAACAGAGTATTGACGAGTATTGTCTTGAAAGTCTAAGGCTCATGAAGTAATGACAATTACACTTTATTCGTCAAGGTCGGTTCTCTCAACAAGTAAAGATAGTAAACTGGTCCTACGTTCCAGTATGGTAGCAACTACCAAATTTGTTGGTGAAATCGTTGCAGGTAGTATCTACTGGGCATGGTGCGACCTTTGCATGATAATTTGGAGGGTCTGGTTGGACTGCGCCAATGGACCTATTTCAATCCAATGATGGTTGATGGATACCACATGTGAAAAAAATCTAATCTCCAAGGAGGCGCCGGGTAACCCCTACAAACTTGTTTAGTAGAATGTTGATACCTGGAAAGAACACAAACACCTGGCAAACATATTCACAACTAACTCAAAGTCAAAATCCAAATGAATTCTCTTTTATTAAAAGACACGACCCATTTCTGATGCTTCAAACCTTTAAATTCTTCCCTTCAGTGTTGGCCTTTACCAGAAAACCACCCGCAAAAAACGAGCAAATCTTATAGCTCCTGCGCGGCCACCGCTGCACGTGCCACCTCTTGCCTACTCTGTCGCAAGCGCGCCCTTGTCTTCAATGCCGGAGCCGTTGCCGTGGCGGTGCCGCGGCGGACGCGGGCCAGGGCCGCGGCGGGGGTTTCCAAGGGCTGCAGGAAGGTAACCTCAGGAGAACAGGAGGATTTCGGCAGGATATGGACGATTGTTTTTTTTGGTGCCCCTCCCCCCTCAAAAAAAAAGGTCACGAAAGACAAATTACAGTATTTCCAAAGCATCCAGAATCTTATCAGTAGTGAAACTTGAAGATTGCAAACAACTTATTCTGATGTAGTGGGGAACTTGCTGGCAGTTCCATTAGTTTATTAGTTCCTCATTCTGAAGCGTGTTTTAACTCTTATATACTACCCCTTTATCGCTGCCCTAGATCCCTTTCAACCACGAGGGCCAAAGCACCAGCTCTTCCAACATACTGATGATGGTGGTTTCTTCCTCCTCTTTATCTTCTTCTTGTTCCTCAGCTTGAGCCTTGGCCTTTGCCTCCTCTTCCTTTTTCTTTTCCTCTTCATCCTGCTCATCTTTTTCATCTTTGTCCTCCGGACGATTTCCAAAGAAAAAGGCCCTCCACCGTACGTTTCCAATTGGATTTATTATCGCATGTTACAGTATCGCGTTGTTACGCCTCAGGTTCAAACAAAGATAATTTGTACTACGTTACTACGTACTATAGTTGCGCTTTGGTTTTAGGGAGTTATCAATCATCATTTCACTTCTCACTCCTCAACTTCCCCACACAACTAAAGTACAGTATCTATACTCATGTCCGAACCTTCATTTCCCCTTAACTTCCACCAACATCCCCAACATCACCCCACCCCAACCCCTCAACAACCACCATGGCCCCACCACCCGCGCTTCACCTCCTCATCTTCACCCTCAGAGTCAGGTCCCAAATTTTTGGCCATCGCCGACAAACGCGTGGCCGCTTTGGTGGAGGCCGTGTTCTGCTTCTCGGCGGCCATGAAGGTGGCAGTACGTTCCGCTTGATCCACGGTGTCCAACCTGGGAATGGGAGCTACGTATAACGCGGTGGATGCACCATACTGAATTCAGAGAAATCCTTGGTTGGGTGGTGGCGTGGATTCATAACATTTATCTGCAGATATTTAAGTTGAGTTAGGGCGTTTACTTTAATAGTTGAGGTGGCATAAGTATAAGCATCTTTGAATTGAAATTAGACGTGATGGAGATGGTTTTTCTTTTTGCCAAATAGAAAACAATAGAAGCTTTGTCTTGAGATGTTTCTGGAACAACCAGCAACCTCCGAGAAAGGCCTCCCCAATACACACCTATTCTAATTTTTGACCTTATACTTTCCAATGGGTGTATCCAGCCCTCACTTCTGTATTTTCATCAGCCGTAGCCAATATCAACCAGTGGACCGGATAGAAAACTACTGGACCCTGTGACTTTGTTGCACCTTCCAGCAGGGTCTCCTTCAACAAGTCGCCCCTTCATTGAAAAGGATCGAAGAAAAACCCTTGAGGGTCGACTCCAATGACTCCCTGGCAAATTGTGAACAATTCATCAAAAATTCTGGAGAAACAAACCTGAAACCAATGGATGTTCCCTCAAAAAAAAAACACCTTTTTAAGGGTTGACATCTCGTGGGTTGTCATGATTTCATTCACCTAAAAAACGTCAAGGTACCAGGCATCCGTGACCTTCTTCTCTTCATCCTACCGTTTTGGCCGGTTTTGGGGGGGGAGTTGATAGGATTTACCAAGGCGGACGGCTTGAGTCATGGTCACAAAAAAAAAAACGAAAACTGACATGGAAATTGAAAAAAATCACCTAGTTGGTGGCTTCAAACCATCTGAAAAATATGAGTCAAATTGGAAATCTTCCCCAAGTAGGGGTGAAAATAAAAAATATGTGAAACCACCACCTAGACCACCAATTTTGTACTTCCAGCGGTTAGTTTTGGGGCCCAATTCATTCGTTTGATAGGATTATTGCGCCAATTTTTGGAAAGGAATACGATGTCATGGAGCCGTACGGATTGGAACAGGTTGTTCCAAAACAGCTACAGTTACCTATTTTAGATAATATCTACAGTAAATCTAAACTAAATCTAGTTGGTGGTTTCAACCCATTTGAAAAATATGATATAACGTATATATATATATAAATATATATAGTCATATATATATAGTCAAAATGAGAATCTTCCCCAAATAGGGGTGAAAAATAACAAATATTTGAGTTGCCACCCAGATGTACAGTAAATCTAAACACATCTATACATTGCTTGGATCCTGCCGTTACTGCCGTTCAACACTGGGGAACAAAAAAAAACATGAAGGTCCAGAACGGTTCTTTCTAGGCTCATGAAACGAATGAATAGATGACCTTTAGATACATGAAAACCCACTGTGACAGGCAGGTTTTTTTTTGGCAACCCCCACTATGTATATATAAATATAGCCATATACAAGGTGGGCCCCGGATCCCAGTTATAAGTAGAGTTCTAACCCTACAGTATAAATTGGGTGAAATCACCCCACAAACACCCGTTGATTATAAGGCCATTTGTAGGGGTTACAAGTCAGAATTCCATAGCTCTGAATCACAGTGCTGTGGTTGGCTTCGTTGATTTATAGGCATTCTTTGGATAGGAGTGGACATACCGAAATGCACACAGGCTAGATTACAAAGGAACGAAACATAAATAATCAATACAACATCAATGCATACTATACATCATTATACCCAATGAGGTAAATAATATTAAATAATCACTAACGGCACATGGTGAAAGGTGCTGAGTATATCATGCATCTGTTCAGTCTTAAGTTGCATGCCTCACAGCCCTCCAAAGATGTAGGCAGCATTTCCTTATAACTCAACACACCCTGAGGGATGTCGCATCGAAGTCAGCTGCAAATAGCATCAAATAGCAAAAGTCTGTAAAACATCCATGCTGCAAAACTCCTCCCTGGTCCTCTTTTAGGCTACCCGGCTACCCGCTACCATTTTTAGGTATCGTGTCCTTGTTCAGTACATAGAAACCACTCTCGTCGAAATGGCCCTCGCGCATCTCACGTCTCATGTTGAAGGGCTCTAAACGGATTCCATCATCAATGCCTCAGTCTCGGCAAGCAGAGATGAAGCAACTATAGTCTCAATTTTTCTGTTTTTAACCTGGTTGCTTAAACCAACACTTTCAGGAGTAGATCCGTATATACATAATATATATATATATACAGTAAATATAATAATAATACAGTATAATACAGTACATATATATTTTTCCCATGAATAAAAACAGGCCACGCACTCAAATCATGCTCATTGGGTGACAAGCCCCCCTTTTTGACTACAAAATCCAATGGGAAAAATGCAAAAGATTCCAACATCCGCGGTGAGACATTATCACAGACCTGGCCTAGGCTTCTCAAGAAGAGGGAAAGGGAAAATAAGGAAATCCATAGTGACTGGAATCTTGATTGATTTTGAGTATTACAGAGTGTTTTTCCTCATCTCAATAATAACTATATATCTTATAGGATCCATGTATGGTATATATACCTAGTAATTTACCATAAAAGTCAACCAAATGCAGGTAAATGTACCAGTGACATTTCCTATAGGTATGCAAGTCTAAACTGCCGTTTTCATTGCTGAAAACACCAAAATCAGTTCCTTGAGTCTTCCAGTGACCTCGCATACCCTGACCCTATTTTTAGTCCGTGCACCTACTCAATTGCAACCCTGTTCAAGAAATTTAATGTCATAAAATGTGTCCTCCCTTCAGGGAACTAACACATCCCACCTTCCAAAAAAGGAAAAACATCTTTAAAGGTGACTTGGACATGGTTTCAGGCACGGTAATCTCTATATGAAATGATGTTGATCGATTCTGTATAGACAATTAGTTCAGGCACTATTCAAAGGGTCATCTTCATCGACTCCCTCATTCTCGCGAATATCCTGAAAACAACAGGAGCAATACGATGAAATTAACGTCTCTTATGTGAGGTGCACATGTACAGTGTGTGCTTTCAATGGGAGCTTGAGCAGCATCCTGTTCAATGTCTTTCAATCGGCAATATTCTAACTTATTTTTTGCCCAACATGGAAATCACCATGAATGAAGCATAGTCAAATTAGACACCCATCTTTCCTGGTAAATACCATCAAAAAGGCTTGTTTTGTTCCTTTACCTTAGTTTACAAGAATGTCTTCATCCATTTCCCAAAACTGACTGTTGATGGTTCAGAAATCCGGGATAAACTCACTCACCAGTTGAGGTTGGTTGGTAGTTGAGGTTCCCCATTGTAATTTACAGGGGTTTTAAATGAAAAATCCAGGTGAACCAGTTGAGCTTGGTAGTTGAGGTTTTCCCATTGTTTACCAGGGGTGTTTAGTTGAAAAAAATCCAAGGAATTTATATCGCCCCTTATATCGCCGGAAAAATTCTGAAAAACCATCCAGCAGGATCCATCCAGCAGGATCTCGCCACTCGCTGTCCTTGAATTGCTTGTGGCCTCGACGTGCCTGACATCACATCATGAATTGATCGAAGGGATGGTGGTGGGAGAGGGGATAAGGGGGGGAGATAAGGTGATGAAAAGTTGCATGCAGCTGCATGACCTGGATTTGCCGGAAAAGATGGAAATGGAATAAAAAATAAATAATATATATTCTCCCACGACATTGTGTTGATTTATATACCTTCTGTAAAAGTTTAACAATCACCTATATCGTAGGTTTAAGATCAAGTTGATTTTCAGATGTTGGAGCTCCTGCCGCCTTTTTTTCACCATGCTTACCTCCTCCGAAAAGGCCCATGGTTTCTATCCCATTCATCATGGGACTTGGTTTCATTCATTCCAGAATCAATTCATCAACCTAAAAAAATCTTGGCCCTGAAACAAAACCCTGACATACCATTCCTTGAAACTAAAAGGTCCTGAATAAGTCTGACTCCTAAACCCCTCACCCTTGGCCAACTTGACCCCACGCTGGCACCTGTGCACGTTGGGCACGCAAGATCTCGAAGTTACTTTCTGCCTCCACGGAATGACCATCCAACTCCTGTAAGCGCCTGGCGTCCATTCACATCAATAATCATCCCGGAAAAGATCGCCCCACCAATTCCTACAAAAAGGGCCCCTACTAGTTATCAATGGAATTCTAGCCCCTATAAATGGCATTCTAAATGGGTACTGGTAACTGGGATTGATGAACCCTTTATAAGTGGAGATACGTACTGTACAAATATAAAATGAATATATACATATATATATATATATTTATATAAAAAGAAAACACGCTTACAACTGGTTCTTGCTAAGGTGAAAAACCCCATCCTCCATCCAACCCTCTCTAAGCCTGGCAGTATCTGAAGTTCCAGTGGCCGCTTTTCCTCGGCCTTTACCATCACCTTTGCCACGGCCGCGGCCTGATGCCTTCCCACGACCACCTGAACCGGAGGAGAAATCTCGGAGAAAAAAACATGATGTTTTCGTTGGGGGGAGGCTAAGAGGCATGATTGAAATAACAGGCATGCATTTCTACCAATGCTGATTTATTGACTCTTGAAAAATGAGGAGAGTGCTTGTAACTAATTGTACTTGAGGCTATTTTTGGAACATTCGACCTATTACAGGAACATACAGGATCCAGTATCCTCTCCTCACGTGATTGGTATTTGTTTGTCAGTGTTTAGCCTTTTAGACGAAGGCAAATCGAATCTACTATCTCGGAGCCTTTGGCTGACACTGGAAATCCATTGTAGAGCACTGATCTGATTTCTGGAAGAGTTTGTCTTTCTGCCATGCCCATTTACCAGAGATCTCGAATGTTGTACATACTCGAAACACACCGCTATAGATAGATAGACAAAACATGGCCATGACAGAATCAAAAATACAAGCCAAATAGATAAACAAATAACTATTTACATACAAATATATATTATATATGCATACATCGGTTGTATACACAAGTCATCAATCTAGAAATACATTCTTCAAACCAACAGTTGTTTTTCTTTTTTGTTTTTTTTGTAGGTTCAATTGCCACAAGGAGGCCTGCATCTGCCTTTTCAGCTTTAGGAGCTTTAGGATCTTTGGTCACCATGGCCCCAGTGTCTGTACCACCGCCGTGGATGAATTCTGGTTGACAATTACCGAGGAGAGGATAGGAATCGCTAGGTTTATCACAGTCAAAAAATGTAATTTTAGTTTATATAATTGCATGAGTCAGATTGGTATGATTCGAGATGTTTTTGGATTTGGCTACTTACCAAAACTTCCGCACAAGCCAAATGACAGGCTTCTTATGGCCATTGGACAAACACGGTTTTGGGATCAAACTTCAAGCGGTTCAAAAGGGATGTTGTCCAATCGAGATGGCAGGGTAGTGAAGGTCTCTGAAAAAATGACCACGGATGCTCTCAAACTTTATACAGTCACTAAAGGTTCAAGATATCGACATCATTCAGAAGATGAAACCTGACGACATGACATGTTGCGGAAAAATATGGGGACATAATCAACAAACATCGCCTCATCACATTGCATGGTTGGACGAGATGTTTGTGTGAGCAAATCATGAACTCTTGAGCATTGTGTAGCTGCTGAGGAGCCATCAAAAGTGCACACCATCCCATGGATTTTCTTCCCCAAATTGGTTGAATGTTCAAACGACGGACAGTTTATTGGTATGTTAAGATTGAAATCTAGCACGATTGCGCTGTCTCTACTATCATATTACGCTTGTATCTCCGGAGGAATATCATCGTTAATAATCTACTATGGGTGTAAGAATCCTACCAAAAAGGCTTCTAGCGAATAAAGTACATGTCGTAACTCCACCAATGTCATTCTCGGATTCATAGCCATGAGCATTGGTTTTTTCCATCATGCGCATTTTTTTCGCGAACTCCGCGGCTCAACTGAAGGTTTCAAGGTTTTGAGGCCTGCGATTGGATCGATCCGATATGTCGGTCACGTTGGTTGTTTGGGTGGTTATTTTTGTTATGAAAAAACACACAAGTTGGACCACAAGACCACAAAACCACAAAAGAAGGTGGAATTTTGATTGAACAAACGTTTTTTGTGATTTCCATTTCTTGTATCTAAATGCAGGTGGAATGCCATGATATGCCATGATTGCATTGCGATTGACTTTTTAAAACAAATCAGGATGCCTAGATGCCTAGACGCCTGGATTCCTATAGATCAATCTGACGTTCTCCAGGCATTGGATGAGATGCTGGTCAAATTCTCATCCCTCTTGGCACATTGCATGTAAAAACCACCAGGGCCGATGGGATTTATCTCAAAAAGGCCAAGGCTTCGACCCTTTTCTAGAACTGGCATTAAAACGCCCCTAAAAATAGGCCATTTTTCGTCACAAAAGGAAAGGATCATCTTCCAACCATCCATTTTCAGGGGCAAACTTGCTGTTAGTTTCAGGGAGAGTACTACCAAAAAGTCACGAAAGCTAACTTGGAGTTTCCACAAAATCATGACTTGCAGAATCCCACCTCTTGCCCCAACACAAAACGCTGAAATAAATAATGAAGTCAATCATTCAACAAATCAGTTTTGGCTTCACCATCATGAAACATAGCCAAACAAATCCCTCATATTCAAAAGGTAGTACATGTCCATTGCTGCCTACTTTCCATTCCCAAAGGATCCATGTGTGGTATATCTCATATCTACCTACATGTAGTTGATTTGTATGGTAAATACAGGTATACATATATATATATATTCCATTATATTCCTGTATATACCATACCTGGATACCATGAGATTGTTTTTTTTACGTTTGTTTCCCTAACAGGGATCCCCTTGGACTCAGGGGAGGGGACCCGGCCTCCATCAGGATGTCGCGCCACGGCCACGTTGAGCATCACGAAGGGCTTCAAAGAGATATTCACTGCTACCTTGCTAGGGTGGGCCCCCTACCATCATCGTGATACATGGAGTTATGGAGTTATGGGGCCCCTACGGTTGATGGGAGAAATCCCAAACAACAACCTGGGATGGTGCTAAAATCCTCTAAATAATGGGATATTTACCATATCAACTGGTGCAGGACTTTTTCCATCAACAGTATCAATGGCTTTATAGATGGGTAACTGGGGTTATAATCCTACTTATAGGGTCATAACATGTTATAACTCCACCTTGCAGTGGAAGCAGGGAAGACGAATTTCAGGATTCGACGTATCATCAAACAATGCCGAGGAAGCGTTCATGTTTGTTGGTGGGTTACCAAAAACCTGGAATGTTTGACGTGTTTTTTCAGTAATATCCCTGTCCCACCATTTGAAAGTGAAGGTTCACACAGGAACCTCCACTCCAAAATTGGGCAAAATAATTTTAGTTGACATCATGGACAAAGTGACGATATGTGCCAGGTCAAAAATCGCTTTATCGGGAATGGTCATCCCACCTTCAATAGGGAATACTTACAGTGAGTACATAAACCCTACTATTGGATTGATGGCCATCCCCGATTATATGGAAACAATGGGAGTTTAGACCCCAGCACATATGTTAATATTGCTTCTTCACCTTTTAACCTGAAACATCAGACTTCCTTTCCTCATATTTCCAGGCCAAAGCCACTGAGCAGGGCCAATTCCTGCATAGATTTCAGCAAGCTCACCACCACCATGGTTTCAGCCTTTCACACGCATGGGTAGGAAGAATATAGCAATGCCAGTAAACGTGCCAGCACCTGCCATTACCAAAAAACAAGGCAATTCGTAAAGGATGATATGATATGAACTATTACAATGTGAGCTAAGAGTCTCAAATGAAAAACTTAATAGCAATCAACAGTCGGAATATCTGTTAAACTACCCCTTTCATCGAAAACATGGAGAATCAAATATTGGGTGGACATGCTGTAAACAACCCTCCAAACATATACAGTAAGGAAAACTCCCCGAAATGATCATGTTCAATGTAACATAACATGTTGTTGCAATATGGAACCAATCACAATAGAAAAACATATGCATATATGGATTGATTCGGACATTTGAGTGTAACATCTCCCATGTTCACCCAAACCATAATTCATAGTATCCATGGTATATTTACCAACTAATTTACCATAAAAAAAACTCACCCAAAATGTAGTTACAAGGTGGGCCCAAACACCAGTTGTAAGTATGGTTGTAACTCCAGGTGAAGGGGTGAAATAACCCAAGTTACCTATTCATAAGGCCATTTTTAATGGGGTTATAACTTCCCATTTATAGCTATTAGGGGCCCACCTTGTAACTATGCCATTCCCATGGATGGTGTGGCTACCATTCATCGCCTCCCTCACGCGCACGCAGGGCCGCTGGACCACCGAAGCGCTACCGAAACGTTGTCGAAGCCTTGGGGTTTGAACAGGTGGAAGCTTCATGGATAACATCCGGATGTCCCGGCTAGGAAGTGGATGGATCAATATAGGTTGTAACAAAATATGATGACCTACTTGTATATTAATGGGATTTATTGGGGTGACATAACCCATTGATCCTAACTTCCTGGGATATTTCCTGGGATATCCTAGAAGGCATTTTATGATGGGATTATCAACCCCTATTGTAGGGCCATATTATTTTGAGGGGAAGTGGCATTGATGAAGGGCACCCTCCAAAAGATTCCCATGAGTGGTTACCTCAGTGGTATGGAAATAGCAGTGTGATATAAGAGTTGAGTTTAGTTGCAGAAGTGACTTGCTTCAATTTCATCTGAGTCTAAAGAAGTACAAGTTATACATACAAAGTTACAAGGTACTTTCTGCATGAAACAGGAATTGAAACTTCAGCGCAAAAAATAGTCATCAACATCTTGAATCAAGTCTGTCCCATCAATGGCCGCAACGGCTCACCCCATACTGTGACAGGTCCATCCGGAGGCGGTAACTCTTGTAGTAAGGGATCCCTATAAACATATATAAAACATACCACTGTTGGTGGAAAGGGGCGCGTTCCAACATATACAACAGTTGAAAAAGTGAACGGCAAACAAGTGCCAAGTAGTGGCTTACAGTGTATCAAAAATATGTTGTATATCTATAATACATATGTGTGTTAGTTTTGAAATGTTTTGCAAAAACACTATACATATATATACAGTATACATATAATATCATATAATACATTGACCTTTACTCAATACAACCAACACCTAGCACTGCCCTTTAACACGGTCCACATCATCCCCCTTTTAAACAACTTCAAGCAGCTCAGCATTGGATTGCGTCAACCGCTCCAGAGCCTAAGAGCACCCTTTTATCAAGAGAGGATTCTCTAGTTGGTGGTTTCCTAAAATGGTGATACCCAACAACCATGGGTTTTCCTACTAAAAATGATCATTTTGGGGTGTTTTGGGGGTACCACCATTTAAGGAAATACCCAGTTGGTGGTTATCAATTTCAAGTTTCAACTCAAGAAAATATGCGAGTTTGTCAAGTTGGATAGTTGGATCATCTCCCCAAAAAAAAACATCGGGGCCCGTGACAAATTGTTTCTAAAAAAAATCAAAAAACACACCACCTATAGATTCTGGTATTGATTCCAAAACAATTCCAAATGCAGCAAACCCAAGGTGAAATCACCACCCCATCATCTCCATCCGCCACCACCTCGCCTTCTGCAAGAGCTCTACGGCCAGTTGGGCAGCGCTTTGCTCGTTGCGTTGGTCGATGGGCATGGTACGTGGCCAAGTGGTAAACCAGCCTGATTTCAATTTCCCCCGCCCAGTAGGTGGTACTGAAATGAAGATTTTTGGGCCCTAAAGAGGTGGACAAAAACATGGACAAAAACAATCAGGAAAAGAATGGCAAACCTTCTAACTGGAGGTTGGAAAGAAATAGAGACAATTGCAAGTTCCTATAGTTTCCTATTGGCTATAATATGAGGGATGTGATTGTTCACTAATCATGGACAGTAAATACTACTTACATGTGATCAGTCAGTACATGTCAATACATACCGAATAGAATGAATTCGGTAAACTCATCAAACAAGCCAACATTATGGCTAGTCAACCTACCCCCCCTCCTAACGTACCCCCTCAGAACCAAGGGTTTAATAAGGCCTTAGTAAATCATTAAGGGAAACAAATGGTTATTGGAGGGGTAAGTTGTCCCCTCATCCCTGTGCCTCGTGTCTCCAAACGCTGGAGCTGCTCGGTGTCGGCAATTGCCATACGCATGCAGCTCCTCCGTTGATTTGAAGTAGGTAGTGCTACTATCTGGGTGTTTCCAAAAATAGTGGTACCCCAAAATGGATGGTTTATAATGGAAAAACCTGTTAAATGGATGATTTGGGGGTACCACTATTTTCGGAAACATTCATCTGTAACTGCTCCCTCTTTTTTTATTGGTTCGAACGTTTTTGTTTCTCCAGTACACCCCCCAAGTTTAACATGGAACCTGAAAATAATGGTTTCCAATAGGGATCATCTTTTCCAGGGACTGATTTTCAGGTTCCATGTTTGTTTTGGGGGGTGTAGCCAGTATAGGCCCTATATTTTTCTACCGACCTATTGAAAACTTGTGTCGGAACCCAACTGGTAAACACTCTCGCTAAAATTGGTGTGATAGAACAAACTAAAACCTTCTCATTGGAACCAGCCAAATGAACAACGTGCGTCAAAAGCGACATCGTCATCTTTGTCAATATAAAGGAGGTGAAAAAAAAACATGACTGCACAAAACACAACTACGGTAAATGTGTGTATAATAAGTATACAATTTGTTCTAGAATAACTGGTAAATATAATGCATTCCCTTGTGGAAATGTAAAATGATAATCAAACATTCACCAAGATGTACAGAGGTAGCACATTTGTACACTAAAATGATGGTTTCAAAACAAGTCGCAAAATGGGACTTGAGTTGCTGTGTGATTTGTTGGCCAGTCCGCATATTATGCGGTTCAAAGGCCACTTCCGTTTATCACTCCCAAAAAAACGTTTTGGGGAGAAATCCAGGTAACCAATTGGGATGTACAAAAAAACACTTGTTTCAAATAGCTGGATATAAAAGCTATACATCGGGATGTCTTCCATCAACCATCTCACTTCCAACGAAGTCAAGGCACAAGAAGGTTGGATCCACATCGCGTGAGATGGGAACAATGAGATTCAGATTCTGTGTTGCTGATAAACATCCATACCTTCAGATTTTTCAGACGTCGGGGAAAAGGATTCATATACCCTCCCTAGAACTAACATAGCACATGAATATAAGCCATCCCAAGAGGAAAATAGTCTTCCAATCATCCATTTTCAGATGCTACGTTAGTTTTAGGGAGTGTATAGCAGTCGTTGCTGTTTCACCATGCCCTCCTCTGCAAAATCCATATATTTGATTGGTTGAAGGTTTGGTGGTTGAGCGGTTGACACTCCACAAGGAAAGATTCACGCAACTGTTCCGCAGCCATCGATTGATACATGCATCGCCCCCAGCTCCAAATGGCCCCCAAATATGACCACTCTTGATACTTAGATTTCCTATAAACCTGAAATTTTGCCTAGAAAGGAAGCAGAAAATCAATGCCACAAAGCCACTTCTGCATCATCTGTGGTGCTTTCACTTTGGAAGCTAAGGGTAGTTTCAACTGCGCACGGTGTTTGGCAGTAACCCAAACGCCACGGAAACCTTGGTTTTTTGGGATGATTCACCATTGGGTTTGGATCCCCACCCGTGGATCCCTATCCACGTTTTGTTGGTTGCTGATGAACAAAACTGATCATAAAAGACTCAACTAAACCCTGGAAAATAGACAATTGATACGAAACAAAAGGGTGGTTTTTGGTGCTTTGGAAAAGGCAAATTCCAAACCAAACTACCTGGATGATTCTGAGTAAAACCCTGAGATGCCCTCATGTTCAAACAGTTTACATGCCTCTTGTTTAAAAAGAAAAACAATTCCTCAAAAATGTGGACAAACTATGCGGTTAAAAGCCTGGGACCCAGGCAACATGCCACTTATGCGGATAATTCACCATGAAATACCAACGTACCAAGGTACCCAACATGTGCCGTGGTGACCCTGTGACCCACCGAATTTTCTATGCTGGACCCTTGGCCGCCAAAAGGCATAAGGCGGATGCGTCAGTGAGTCGAAGATTAAGGAATAGAAGCTCTTCTGAAGCTGCCATGTCCTCATGGCTGCCCAGCTGAAAATGAACAAATTTGTCAAGTACCCAAAAAAGGAGTGATGAAAAATGGTTGTTTCTGGGAACCCCATCCCCCCAGAAGAGCCAATATGTAAGTGGCATATAATAAAGTGGTATATTTCCTGCCAATTGGGTGATTATACTGCCACCCAGTCCACCTATTAAGGGAACCAGGAAACTCTATTAAAACATCCCACTCCTTTAAGAGGTCTTTGGCTATACTTTTTTGTGTCTTCCATCCAAGAGTGTCCCATTGCTTGGATCAGGGACCTCTTTTCAATCGGGAGGGACTTGGGGGCTCAGTCTTTTTAGCAGGTGGGTCAATCTGCAAGGTTTGGCGGAGATTGTTGGAACAAAAGCAAATGAAGAAATAGCGGTTTGGTATGTTCATTGGAACTGCTGGAAAATACCACGTGCAGCTACATCATTACACAACTTCAGAATACAATGGTGGTATCCAGTCGTTTGAGGCTTAGCAACAAAACTTGGTGTAACAGCGATTCCACAACGTTTACGCGCTAAATTTCTGAGTTCACTTTTCAGTCACTAGATCTGTGGCTAATTTCAGCAAGAATGCTAAATATCCTGAGCACAATCATCATCATCATCATCATCATCATCATCATCATCATCATCATCATCATCATCATCATCATCAACGTCATCAACGTCACCATCTGAAGTAATCAGCAATCTTCTCATGTCACCTCTCTTTTTTCGCCACTCATCCTGGTGATTCTTTAGCTTCTTCAGGAACCAGAAAAACACTGGCCCTTCTTAAAGCCGATTCAAATGATATCTTGAGATGTCTTCCAGCCCTTGCCATTCCAAGGGGTGGGTTGACATCAGGATGATCCAATTTGTAAGAAAGTTTTGTTGTGAACGCTATTGTGCACACTTGAGGTTTTTTCAAACAACAACCCCCCAATAAAAAACGTGGAAATGAACTTGATCTCTGCTTTCTTTAGGTTCCTCTACCTGAATGGAAAATCCTTCTGAATCATCATCCGTGGTGCAGAACTTGTGCCTGCCAGTCTGTACAATGATGTCCCTCTAACCGGGGGAGCCATGAATGTTAAGTTGTTTCTCCCCTCAGCCCGTTAAGCGGTCACGATGAGCAATGAGAACCTGTCAACTCAGCGGGTGAGCTGTGAAGAAAACCAGCGAAACCAAACACGGCGGATTCGTGACGGCGCAAGCAACCTAAAATTTCTAAAAACTTCTGAGTGGAACAATCTCAGAAACTTCTGGAATCCAGTGTTGGCAACTAGGGTGCCTCCATTTTCAGATTCTGAAAAATTACAGGTGTGTAACTAACATGTGATGATATGAAAAAATTCCTTGCTGAACCCCGAACTGCAAGCATGGTGCCAAAAGAGATGTTGTAAGTCATGGTGCCAAAAGTGCGAGATTTCAACATTTTTCAACAGCGAAAGCACCAGTTTTTTAGCATCATATCATCCCCAAAGTTGAGGCTCTCAATCCCACCAGCCTTAAATACCAACTCTCTAAAGCCGACACTTGGAGAGTATTGAAGATCTCTCAAAGGTTCATTGGTGGATAATGTGTTGGGCCAAAGCTTGGCAAAAGTATTCATATTCCTCAGCCGGGAGCGAAAAATCGCCATGGGATAGCCCGTGGTACTGGCTTATATGAGAAGCCACGTGGGTAGGGCTAACGGCTACAGTCTGAAGTGTTTCATATGATGAAACAAGTCTTATCTTGGTGGTAGGTAAAAACAAATCAAAGAAAACAACCTATGTTGTTCCATCGATGTGGGTAGAAGCGTCCAACCGAAAGCAGAACCCCTGAATGAAAGAGCCAAGGAACATTGGGTGGAGAATGCATGTTTGTTCTTTGGTATTTTCGGGTAGCTCCTATGATACATATATATATATACATATATATATATATAAACATAAAAATTACATAAGCATGTCTTCAAGATACAAAGAGTACTTGAAGGGGTGAGCCTCCAGCAAGCAAGTCTCTCTGGCTGGAAATCACCAAACTTTCAACTAGGAAATATATATGTAAAGTAAATATAAACTAAATACATGCATCTATACCTCAACATTGAATTCCTGTGGCAGCGACATGTTTGAGAGTTGGCTGGGACGTGCATCCCAAGAATATATCTTACTACTGTTGATGGTGAGAAGAAATCCTGCAGCACCTGTGATGTCCGGTATAAAACGCATGAAAATAGTAGGGGGAAGGATTTCTTCCATCAACGCTAGTTTGTTGTCTCACTGTATCTATGATGATCATAGCCTTACGGAACCAAATCTATTGGAAGGGCATTTGGAGGGAATCAGTGTCAAATGTATATACCCTCTATGCCGATTGGCAAATATCATTGCAAGTATATATGCATATCAATGTATATATACATATATGTGTGTTTTATAAACAGCGGGTACGCAGCATGAGTACATCAAAAACATGTGTATAAATAAATATATGTATATTTATATATATAATATACATATGTGGAACCTGATTTTAACGTATGCAAACCACTTAATAATCCACATAGGTTAACCTGCATCAAATGTTGTCAAACTTCCGAACAGTAAAGGCATTGATCCATACATCCAAGAAAAACATTTCCTCCCCAACTTTTTTCCCCTGACTTGATCAATTAAAAAAACAACTCAAGTGAGCCGGGAAAAAAACATAAAAAACAACCTCTTACGTTCCATTATATAGTGGTCGTTTAACAGGGATCTTTATAATCTTATATGCCTTTTTTCATTACAATGCCCATACAATTGGGCAGTACAATCCCCATATACTCTAAACAACGATGTTATGTTTAAATTCTCAAGTTGCAATTGCAAGGATCTGATCAATATCAACTTCCCATTCAAAGTTGGGCACGTGGAAACGTATTTCCTTGAAGAGCTCCTAGCGACATTTCAAGGCACTTGAATGGAAATTCTGACAAAAGCAGCATCTACAGGAAAAAAACAAAAAACACATTGCATGCTGAGGCATTGCATTGGGCGAAAACCGTCATGGTGAACATCGCAGAAAATCAAGCAAACATTCAGAAAGTATTCGAGTCATGCTGGCAGTAGGTAGTAGGCCGAGCAGGTACAGCAACCATCATCCAATCTGCATTACCGGCAGTGCACTTTCTTGTGCCATTTTACTCACCATCGGATGCCACAAGTGTTCGATTCCATTGAAACTTTTCACGTCCAACCATGTCCCCATACAGTTGATGGCTCAGAAATCCTGCACCACCTGGGATGTACAAAACCCTGTAAATAATGGGATTTCAACTACCAACCTCAACTGGTGAACGCCGGATTTCTTCCGTCAACAGTATTTACAAGGGATGTACCAAGTCTGAAATAGGAATTTAGTCATATCAGTCATATCTGACATTCCATCATCCATAGGTTCAATGTGGTTCATTTTTTTTTGTTGTTGTAGGCACTTGTTTCCTTTATGGCCCAAGGCTACGTCACCCTGAGCTTTCTCCCCCCCTGCTCCCCCTTCGTACTCCCGTCCTCTGCGGTAAAGCTAACACCTGGGATGGCATAGCCACGCTCTGGTTCTTGCAGCTGGGATTCCTTGGCATCTTGCAACGCCAACAATCCTGGCACATTTTGAGGTGGTTGGGACGGTGAAAAGATACTTTTCATAGCTAACACCGTTTTTGCATGCAAACAGGTATTGGACCGGATGGTGTGAACAATGTACCATTTTATACAGTTATATAATTTGAGATATGATTCTCGTTGATGTACTATATTATTGTAAAATCAAACCCTTTTATAACATACTCCCCCGAAAAAAAAGGCATGTCCTTGAAAATAGTGATTGGAGGACAAGCCTTTTCTTTTGAAATGGCCCTTTTTAGGGCACAGACTTTAGATTTCGGTGGCCCGGTGGCGTGGCCAAAGATGTATCGTGGAGCATCCCGTGTGTGTTTATGGCTGCTTTGCAAAAAATGGTGGATTGCCCGTCGCCGCGTTTGTGTATACACCCCTGAAGATTAACATGGAACCCAAAAATGGAGGTTTGGAAGATGATTTTCCTTTTCTACTGGGTCATGTTCAGGTTCCAGCCGTTCATTTTCCAGGGTGTAAAGTCACAATTATCATCCCAACCAACCAATGTGTGGAGTCTCCGAAATGGGGTGTCCACTGTCCGTGTGGAGTCCGCCCAGCCTCGAGTGAGATCATCCACAAAGATCATAGGCAAGCGAACATCCTGAGAGAAACAAAGCAGCCTTCTTACCCATAGGATCCATGTATGGTATATTCACCCACATTTAGCCGATTTTTATGGTAAATGTAGGTAAATATACCATACATGGATCCTATGGGTTAGAGAAACAACCTCTCCAGTGACCTATTTGCCCCAGGAATTTTCGTTTGATAAGTTTGTTTCTGTGGATGATCCTGCTCCCAATCACGCCAACACCCTGCTTCACTAAAAAAAACAAGTGAATGAATCCCAAAAGATGAATAATCTAAACATAATATATCATCATGCCCCCTCTGGCAAAAAGAAATACAAGCCAACAATACAACATCTGGCAATTCTACAGAAAATCAACTATATATATATATATAGTATAATTTATCTATATTCATGCCGCTATCTCAACGCTGTCAAGGCATACCACATACTCACACAAGTACTGCGCTGTTTGTCAACCTCACACCACTCCCCTTCACCAAAACACCGGCTCAATGGGACAGCGGAAGGTGTCGGACTTGCCAGACAAGCATTGCGCTGCAGCCAATAACGCTTCCAAAGCATATTCCTCAATGGGAGATGCTGGGGTCCACACTTCCCCCCCAAAATGCCACGTTTCCACCACCAGGAAATACCAGGCCTTCTTAGTCTATGGGATTATTGAGGGATTCTGAAAATTCCATGATGATAAATCGAAATGGGCCAACGAAAAAATCCACAAAGAGCGGTGAAACCCTACCATGACCATTGAGGGGGTGAGGTCCAAAGTCAGGAGTAGGGCCAACATGTTCATTAATATGCATACATATATATATATAAATACAGTATAAAAAGTATATAATGTGTAAATGTGTTTATATGTACAGTATGTATATGAATGTATATGAATGTAACATATATGTACAAAAAACACCAAAGCTAGATGCTTAAATATTATACGGGAAACATCTGCGCTTCTCTTTGTTGCTCATATATTGGGACCGAGTTTTCATCGCTTTTTGGCAACGCTTTCCGAATCCGAGCAGCTGTGGTGCCATGACCCCAAGTCGCCTCGCTATGCAAGACCCCTGGGAGCACTGCCCAGCGTGGATCACCTTTCGAGACCCCCCATTTTCGAGGTGGAAGATGAAAAATCCAACGCTTTTAGACGACAAATATACACACACTGATACACCCCCGAAGTTTAACATCGCCCTGAAAAATGGTGGTTGGAAGACTACTTTCCTATTGGGGAGGTAACTTTTCAGGGGCTATGTTGAACTTCGGGAGGGTAACTGAGATTTGCTGACTTTCGGTGCTTGGAAAATGTTGGAAAACATAAAGATTATTCCCCAAATGAATGGTTTAATGGTGATTTGACCATGGTAGAAAGGAAACACATCACCTCAAATAAGTCGAAGATAAACTCACACAAGTTCTCAAGGTTTGTTGAAAATCAGCCAAATCAAGTAGCCAGGATGGAAGTGGGTGGATGAAACTCATTCATGAAGCCGAAAGAAACACTGACACCTTTCAAGTCACATTCTTTCAATTACCACGTTAAGGCATGTTAGAAGTGATTCTATCACCTGTCACATCCAACTTGGAAAAACATGCGGTTAATTAATGCATCCTCGATATCATAAAACTTTTCAAAGGGTCCTTGTGTCCACCTTACACCTGCACCATTGTATGAGAGAAAGCATGTTGCCATGTAATCCAACAATTTTATCCTGCGAACTCTTGAATTTTCTTAGAATCATACTCCATAAATCCTCAAACATCATGAATCACCAGTGATCAATGACTAACAGACACAATGCATCTTGGTGGTGTTTTTTAAGTTGTTTTCTTTTTTTGGCTGCAGCCCCGATGTCTACTGCGGCACCTCCCGAACTCCAGAATTCCTCAACTTGCAGCACCAAGTTGAACAGACGACTTGAAAACAGACGACTTCTACGAAAAACGTTGGAAAACGATAAAGGATATACCCAAAATCCATGGGCCTTGGAAAAAGGTGGAGGTCCTAGCTTAAAATTATGGCCATTTTTTGGTATTTAACCGTTAAAGATTTATATGCTAGATTTTAGAGGATCTACGCCCCTTCCCACTCAGGATTCCAATGCCAAATAAAGATTTTTAGTTCGGGATTCCCGAACAAAAAAATGCAAAGATTCCTAGTGGTGACTGGCATCCTGGATATGATGGTGTAAAAATCAACTTTTACAGTAAACTAACGGCAGGTCCACCTGAAAATCACCTCTTTGAACAAGTAAAACTCCGTCGATTTTTGCCCCACATCAAATATGCGACTCCCATGTTTTTTTGGGATACACCCGGGAAGATTGAAATTGGAACCTGAGAATATCACCCTTGTAAAAGGTGTGTAACATCTTCCAAACCAACATTTTCAGGTTCGATTCGTTCATCTTCGGTGGTGTTGCCTCAGAATCTTCAATCCGGAAACCCCAAAGAAGGACCGGAGATGTGGATGCAAAGTTAGTTCCAAACGTTGAGGAAAACCGGGAAACCCTAGAGGTTTACCAGGCGGGAATGATCCAAGGATATTCAGCGAACAAGCCAATTTGGGGCTCCCATTGTGGGTGTGAAATACACTAACATTCACCAATTTCTTCTTTCTTCCCACACACACACCTAGATGTAAAAAAACTACACCCCTGACAACCAACGAATGTCCCCTTAAAAGGGACTATTTTAATAGGAAATACATCTTCCAACCATTGATTTTCAGGTGACATGTTAGTTTTCGGGGGAGTACCTTTTATGTAAATCACACATTTCAATATGGACGAAAGTACATCCTTCTAAGATTCTAGGCTTGGTGATGGGTATCTAAATTTGAAACCCATCGAAACCATCGCAGTCGAAACGCTCCTATTCCCATAGGATCCATGGGACTGATATATTCACCTATACATTTACCATAAAAATCAACCATCCATGTAGGTAAATAGGTCATAGATAGGTTAGGTACTTGGATTTGCTTGTTGGATTTATCAATTTATCCCATTTATTAATGGTGGTTTCTGGTTCCCCTAATAGGCGGATGTCCCATGTCGCATGGATCCGCTATGGGATCTTACAACCCTATCGACGACTTCCTCCGTTTGGAAATGCATTGATAGTTGGATCCACGCGTCCCAAAACGTTTTGCGGGGGAAAGCCTCCGGTGATATGTTACATTTTAGCCCGTCTGCAAGGGGCCGCGTTTCAAATTTATAGAATTTGAACGCATGGTAAATGACCCGGTCCATCTCACATATCCCATATCTTCCCAGTTTTAGTAGGACTAGATGACTTTTGTGAACTTTCAAGGCTTCACTTCACTTATGACTTCCAAGCAACAAAAAAAAACAACTCCCAAAAGGTCAGTCCTTGAGCAACCGGCGAACTCCACGTTTTTGTCGTCCATAGTCAGAGCCTGGATCCTGTCGGTAACGGTAGCCATCAGTTCCATTTTTGTTTCCTCAACATTTGAGGGTCCGTAAAAAGTGGGGAGGATCCACTGAAAAATTCCCAATCTTCAACATACACAATCTATAGATATCTATAGGCTATGGGTACCTGAATCCTCGAAGGGTCTGAAATTTGGGCGCCTTAACCACCAAAAACAGACCTGGGGGCCTGAAATTTGACACCCTTGGAGGGTCTAGGTGGATATCAGACTTCACTTCATACTCATAAATATCAAACAGCTTACCCTCGTAACCCTTCCAAGATAAACCCATCCAACTCCAACCAAATCCCATCACACCCATCTCCTGCAAAGGATTTTCAGTAAGCCAGCGTGCTGTACAATGCTCCCGTGGTGCAGTGGAACCGAATGAACCAATGGAGTCGGTGAAAAGAATCCTGAGACGCAAAACGAAAAGCACAAGAAGAGTCGGACAGAACCAAAACACAGGTGGGGATCCAATCACCTTGTCAGACGATGATCACCTCCTCAGGGAGGTATTTATAGTTCCATGAAACCATTCTCAGTTTCGGTGAGCCAGGATCCCTAGGGCATAGTCAAACGGTTGAAGCTAACACTAAACAAAATCATCCTTTATACCAACTTTGTTATTTGCATGGTACTGTAAGAAATGTACCTAACAAAAAATGCGGCATTTTTTGAGGGTCACGGGAACCCTGCCTTACACAAGTGGCTCTTTCTGTTGAGGGACACAGGAAATCTTGCATCTACCAAAAGCAAATCTAGAGACTCCAATCAATGAACTTCCGCAAGGATATCCAAACAATAACAATTAGCTTGTTTTGTGACTTAATCTTGGTGAAGTGCAATTTGCTTGTTTGCGTATCAAAGGCAAAAATCATGTGCTATGTATGTGGGGAGCCTGAAATAGTGCCCCACTAACAACAACCACAATCCCAACAGATTTATTCAAACGCCATGTTGGCACGAAAACTGAAGGCTCGAAACGCAAACAAAAAGAGACGAATGGAAGATGTTCGGTTCCAAAAGGCTAAGTTGCATGTTTTCAGCTTTTAGGGCTATGTGTTGGATCAAAGTAGAACATGTCCACGAACGAAAAAACTCTGCATATGTTCTACCACAAAGAGGAACTACTGTAATAATGAATCAACTGGAGTAACTGGAGGGCCAAAAGAAGGATTAAAGTAGAAACTGTTCATCCAGTTGGTTCATAATGAAATTTTGATTCACATTGCGTCTACCCTCCCTGTAATCGAAGATGATGAAACATCCATCCCTTTGTCGATTAGATGTCTCCGTATTTGTCTGTGTCCCAGTTGGAAATGGCTATCTTGGACAAACAACCACCGATTAATTATCCAGGGTCAAAAACGGACCACCCTCATCTCCAATCTCCAAGGCACTTCTTGACCCGCGCCTCATACATAGCCCAAAGAACCTCAGTCCCATTGTTTCTTCAGGACAGGACAAATGCGGCGAATCTGACCCGAAATTTTTGGGTGCTAACTTGTTGTTGAGCTGTTTAGCACCTTATTGTGGAGCCTGTGGAGCCAAGCAAACCACCCAAAAATTAGAAGATTCCACAACTTCACTACTTCGTCATGATTGTTGATGCATCTTTCCCTAGGGATCCTGGCTCACCGAACGTTAAATGATGATTGGGGTGTATTGGATCCCTAAGTTTGCGTATTTGCACTGAATCAATGGCTGTCAAAGCGGAGGCTTTTTCAGATGCAGACCTTTAAAACGGGACCCGTGCTGGAAGTTCTACTCTTGCTGGCTCTAGGAAACTGGAAGTTGTTTTTGATCCACTTCTGATACTTTTGATTTGGGTATCACACGAAAAAGAGATTCATACACAGCAAACACTCACGGTCTCGAGTGAAGCCTCCAATGGTTCAAGGAGCAAACATTTTTTTTGATGGCATGGACAACCTCCATTTGCTACATTCATATCTACTGCGTAAATATGAACATAATGCATTTTTTCTGTAAATATATGCATATATTGATAACAAAGTAATCTAAATCTAAAGATCTTAATTACCCACCTAAAACTCCTCAAGAAATGGCCTTTCTTCCCAAAAAATCTTCCCCAACCCCCAACAGACTCCAACTCCAAACTTCCGAAAAATCACATCCCATGCAAACTACCCTGTGATTTGGAAGATTCTAGCTCCGTTCATCGCTCCCCCAAGGACTCACAGCCTAGTCAAAGGTACGTTGCGCATGCCGTTGATGGTCACCTGCTCCGCAATCTTGGGATTTTGGGCCGTTTCGACGGACAACGGAGCGGCCAAATTCCAGACCGTATGCACCAAGCCTGGAAGAGATGGGGAGGGCAGGCAGTGTAACAAAAACGTCGTAGTTTTATGGTTCACATATTCCAAAAAAGGGAAAACCACACACAAAAACACAGAAAGATATTCATACATATGCAAAAACATATAAATACATAAGACATAAACGAAATATATATTATATATATGAATGAAGATTGCAAATATCAATATATATATATAGCGTGGATGTACTGTAAATATATGCATCAATTTTAGTTTGTATTATAAGTTTTTGTACCTTCGTAGGGGTAGGATCAAAAAACACCCACTTGCCATCTTACGAAATACGAGCACGCTTCAGCACTTCAGGAAAATTAAAAGGGGACTAACCTGACGCAAAGGGTTATATACAATATGGCTAATCAACCAGCCCTCAACGTACCCCCCTCAGAAATAAACACCCGAACGTCCCTTGAGGTTTTAGTGTCCAGAAGTGGATGTTGGGAAGTAAGTGGTTTTTTAACAGAAGACAAAGGACATCTCTCGTTTTTCAATCACAAAAGAGATTGAAAGCAACCAACAGAATGAGAGAATGGTATCCTAACGATATGGTAAAAAGTCACCCACAACAAAAAACAACAAGATGTTTTGGAAACTGGCCACAAGAAGTCACAGAAGAAACTATCGCTTTTATCCTCAAAAAGTCACCTGTAGCAAGTTTCTTTTTTGGAACAAAAGAGATTGACTAATTACAAGACTGGACCATCCGCAACCTCACATGACATACCTCTGCAGCATGATGCAATCAAATAAATCTTCACGAAACCACTAAAATCAAGTAAAATCACATGAAACAAAGGTCATTTCGCAGCAACACGTCGACACTTCTGAAAAGGCCCCCCCCCCTGTGTGTTGTAGTCGGATCTATCTTAGTTATACCCATGTTACTATGTTCAAACATTGACAACATGGGGTGATTTGTAAGGATTAGTGGTCTTGCAACTACCGTAGGTAAAAAAAATGTCCGTGGGAACCCCTAGTTGCATATGACATCTGCTCACTCTTCGTCCAGGCCACGGTGACGTTGGAAGATCCGTTGCATGGTGTAAAAGTCGCGGACGTCTTTGTTTGTTTCTGCCTACCAGGGGGGTTTGTCAAAGTCACATGCACGGGTGGCATACCATTGGCTGTTTGAAAAGGTCATATCCAAAAATAGCAGTTTGTTTGGAGATGAAAAAAGGTGGGTGAAACATCTTTACATTTCATGAGTCATGGATCTTACAAAATTATAAGCCACATCTTTGTGCTGCATCCAAAGGAAAAGCCGATGTACTTCAGTAAGCCTTCACATGGAGTCCCAATGAAAATGGCAATGCATGCATGCAGTATATAAATTCTATTAAATTTTGCTATGTGCAACATGCAACTCATCATCCACGGTTTTCTGCAAAAGCACCCTTAATCTGCCAGGTCTGCAAGAGCATGGAACATGGAGAGACTCATCCTTAAGGATCCGTTTGTTGTAATTGTACCACATGTCAGAACGTATAAGCCTTCAGAGGTTCTCCAGTTTCTCGGGAACACCAATTCAAACATGACAGGTTTCTCGGGTGGCCCCGTTTTTCTGGTGTGTCAAAAATGCTTCTTGTTGGGCTTCCCTGAGAATTTGCCCCATCTACATGACTGCCAGTTAAAATGAATTCAGGTGAGGTGGCGAACTCAAGGTGCCCCCAGGGGTGATCTATACAAACATATGTAAGCATTGTATGATAGCTTCCTTTCATGTATTATTTTATTATGTATTGTATATAAACTTTCTTGACATTAGGCAATAATAATAATAGCCAATACTGACATCACGGTAATTAGTTACCTGTTCCAAATAGCCATGCTTCTGTGCAGTATCTAGAAACGGTAACAGCCTTATGCGCTGCATGACTACATCAAACATCATCCCTACGAGGCCCCCCCCTTTCCACCAAGTCGCATGCATCACCAAATTTCGAATGCTGTCTGGAAGCTCTGGTGCTTTGTCCACAGCAATGATGCGTTCACCTGCCCGAAGACATTCCCACCCAAGAAAATGGACAAAACAATACCACTTGAGTCTATGATAGCATTTCGCATTCAAAGCCGAACAAAAGCGCAAAAAATGTCATAGCGCTGCAATTTTGCTTCATGCAAAGTATCATCCGGAGTAGTTTTTGGATCCAGGATCCACAGAATTTCATGGGTACCCCTGGCGTCTTCAACCAAACTCCACCAGGGTCCCCCACGAAGCTTTTGGGTTCCCCCGCCTCGTGCAGCTAATGCCCCTATGAGGCGCTTCCCTACTGCTCCAGCAGCACCGATGACTAGCACCGACATGGGGCGTCTGAGGAGGTGAACCACCGGGTTTTACCGGTGGGGTGACCCGGTGGATTTCGTGGATAAATGTTTGTAGCTGATGTTTCTGACTCAAGATGTGTTTTCTGTTTTTGGTGGTAAGTATTTTGGAGTGATACTTCGCAAAAAGTGTCGGCGACACTTTTGGAAGATGATAGATTGAGGTTCGAGTAACTACACCCTGGCATCCGTAGCAACTGGAAAATTGGGATCCTGAGTCAGGCTCATCAACTTCTTAAGTGGCCTGGAGTTGATGTTGGGATCAGCCAAAACGCTGCAGTGCAAGCGGTTGAAACATGATGCAAGTGCAACTATGAGTCATGAGTCATCACCCAATGCAACTATTAGTGATCAGCTAATGAAATGAAACTATAAATCCTGCGGTATTTCACGAACCCTTAAAACACCCCCACAAGGTGGGCACCACCAGTTATATAACAAGGTGGGCACCACCAGTTATATAACTTATGAACCGATAATTAAATGGCCGAAACTAAATGGGTATATAACTGGGGTGATTTCACCCTGCTTACAGAGGCCACTTATAACTGGGTAGTTTCACCCATCTTGCAGTTACCATTTGGTTCGCCATGACCATCCCTACATGCCCATCCCATCCTTATACCATCCCATCGTGGAAGCGCCAAGTGTCACGTGGTGCAATCACTTCATAGACCTGCTCTGCCTGGGCTGCTGACACGTTACGCGGGGTTCGTATGGGACTGGCATATTTACCCACAAAACTGGGTAGTTTTTGAGGGTAAATGTAGGTAAATATACCAGTCCCATGGATTCTATGGGATAGATGGGGTATAACAGTATAACTACAGTATAAGTATCCAACTCTTTCAACGGGGGTGATATTGAGCAGCAGGTGTTGGAGTTGGAAGAACAAAAACAAATTGTGTTCGAAATACTATCATATGACACACATCTTGCATCCTACACTTACGCTCACGGTCCCAAAAAGTTTTTTATTGACGTATAGGGCATCCAAATTCCCCATGTTCAAAAAAAACTTCTGGTTGACTGGTTGAAGTCATTGAAGCATTGTGGTAGATGACCTCATCAACATCCTCATTTTTGACGGTTTGTTGGTCTGGTTTCCCTAGCTCGTGAGAATTGAATGAACTCCAACATCACCAAGCCAGACGGGGCAACACTTCCATCATTCACGGGGCAACTCGTCATGTGAAATCACATCGTTTTAATGGGGGCCAGTGAAGGAAAAAAACACATGAATCGGCAGTGGAAAATTGAAGGTTTTTAAACTTGGGATAACCTATGAACAATCTTATTATCCTTGTGGTCTCTGTTACGTTGAAGGGGGGTCACACCAA
The DNA here is from genome assembly GCA_000507305.1 of Breviolum minutum Mf 1.05b.01. NCBI lineage: Eukaryota > Dinophyceae > Suessiales > Symbiodiniaceae > Breviolum > Breviolum minutum. The sequence goes on along the minus strand of DF241390.1, from coordinate 17,097 downwards.
CAAATGCGGATTAAAATGCCAATCCACCTCTTAATACAAGTAACAACGGAAAACAAAGATTTAGTTCGGGTGTTACTGGAAGGGGGGCAGCATCCTAAGAGTGGGTGCTAAGTCGGTTTATCCGTGTATCCCGGCATGTATTGGAAACTCAATCATCCCAACAATATCCAAAAAATGCAGGATTTCTTTCATCAACAGTCTGCAATAGAAATTTTTGGACAGCAGCCTCGTTTCTCCATCACAGCCGCACCTTGTTATGCCTAAGAATTGCAGCATGCTCTGCATCTGCAGTAGGACGTGCCAAGAACAATGGCCACAAGAACCACACCTGTCGCTGGTGACCGTTAGGTGCTCACAACATTTGCCTGATGAAAATTGTAAATAGTGCATTTGGAAAATGTCTCAGTGGGACCAGGTGTGTAAACAAAATGTATAATCCAACAACTGCCATCAAAACAATCACCCATGACAATTACGTTAGAATCTTCTTGAATGACTCACTTTCAGTATTCAATAACATCTTCCTTTGCTTTCGGTTGCTCTGACGCAAGATGAAATCCCAACCCATTTTGCTCCAGTTCATGCAAAAAAAATGAACAACACCATTGCCCTACAATATTTCACCAACTCCCTCAAACAAACATGGCATTTGAGCCACACAAAAAAACAACTTTTAATTTCCGTTAATTATACTAGTTGTTGTACAGGCATCCTTATAATGTTTTTTTCTTATATCATTCCCGGGTAGTACAATCCCCAAATATTATACCCTCAACAGGCAGGTGTTTTTTCATTGCTTATTTGTGCAACAGCAACAACAACAAAAACACGAGATTTCAGGTGTTGTTGCACCTGACTTGGCAACTCCAACTCCTCTGGCGGTGGACCTGGGCCTGGTTACTCCGCAGTGGTGGTCTTCACAGTTGAGGTTTAAACAAAAACAGGAGGTTAAGCATCGAAAAACAGGTCAAAAAAAGATAAGAACATGGTGGGAATTATCATGATGAGGACATGGTGGCTATTATCTGATGACTATTCTAACGAATGTGATCTAGCTCATGGTGGTTTATTCTGTTTTCCGGCTTGAATCGATTGAATGATTGGATGGTGATTGATACTTGGTGGATGGAGTATGTTGCTTTTGTATCTACATATAAAAATACATAACAGTATCATATCAGTACTGAATCTTGTACTTGTCTTGTTCTCATTGTTTTCATTTGTTTCAGCTTGCACATGGAAAACCACGTTGAAAAACTATCATAGTTTTGGGAGCTTCCATGGGAGCTTCCATAGCTGCGTCGTTGTGGCTGGCATTCATCAACAGTACCCAAATGCTCCATGTATGGATTATATACCTATACATTAGGAGAAACATGGTCACATTCAAGTGGAAAGGTTGGTGTATATATATACATATTGCCTACATGGAGCAAATTTTTGGGTATATAAATGGAAAAAAATCACTAGAACTCATCACAAACTGCACGAATCATTCTTCACTTTTGTATCTTTCACTTTGCAAACGCTGTAGCAGTTGCTACTTGGACATTTGTGGTCATGACATCCTACAACACAGTCTGACTAAATACATATTGCGCATATTATATCAACTAAATCTTACAACACACACACACACACTATAACGACACGTTGTTGGCATAAACATGTGTGCTTACTATCCGTTTTCGACATGAATCCAAGAAGTAACCAACGCCCAGCAATCATGAGACCAACTCTCCCGGCAAACACCGGGACCACCTTCACCTTGACCAAAGCCATGAACCACCTGCAGGTTTTCGGCCATGAAAAAAGAGCCCGATGTCCCTCCATTTGTAACGATTCTCGAAAAGGGCCCACCGACAGTAAGATATCTTATATAAGCCAGAAAAAAACCATCAGGTGGTAAATGTTAGTGACTCCCACGACTCTAAAGTGTTTCGTGGGGGCCCTAGGGATCCTGGCTCACCAAACCTGAGAATGGTGGAACCTAAATACCCTGGCGTTTTGGAGGGGTGATTTTAGACACCCAAATCATCATCTGACAAGGTGAGCCAGGAACCCTAGGGATTACGGGGAGTTGGTTCTAATTACTTTAGATCTAAAAATTGAAGAAACTTCTGGACTTTCCGGTGAGGGCAGTGAGGGGGTAAAGGTTTTGTCAATCCAGTCCCGACATGTTTATGATAAACATAAATCATCTGAAGTTGAAAAAAACATGTTGATTGGATGACTTGACTTGTTCTCAAAGTTTTTTTTGAATCCGTGGTACATCAAATTGCGAAAGAATCGTTAAGCAGTTAAGCATTCAGCCATATTTTTTGTACTCCAGATCCACTACGTGATGAAATTTCAATAAAAACAACACAGCAACTCTAAGAAATGTAGATTGTATACCCACTGATCTGCGTTGAGTATAAGTTAAAAAAAAATCCTGAAAAGTCATGAGAGGTGATAAAACATGATCTTCAGTGAGAAATTTAGCCCTTAAAACAAAAGCCCACCAACCAAAGGTAATGTCAATCAAGCAGTGACCAAACAAAAATCTGCTCCAAAAAATCCTGTTTTTTGTGTTCCCGCTTTTTTTCCTTCCAGTGAAATTTGGCAATCTATCACTGGGTTTCAGAAGCTCCGAAAACCAATCGTCAGACTACAACGGAATGGACCGCAGTTGGAGGTTTCACCCAATCCAAAGCTTTCCTCAAATGAAGGACGATGAGATTTGATGGCAAAAAAACGGCGGGATCGGTTCACATTTTTTCAACGAACGGTTTGGGGCCCGGTGGTTATTGGGATTCTAAGGGTGCCCTTAGGTGAGAATCGCTTTCATAAGGGGATATACTCCCTGAAAATAATAAGTTGCCCCACCAAAAATGGTGGTTCAAAGACTCATTACTTGCCTTTTGGGGCGTTTAGGCCTATTTTCAGGGCCGAACTTTTAGTTTTAGGGAGGGTATTTGGTGAAATCAGTTCAGTCACACAATCCTACAAGTCAGCCGTTCGTCTGTCCACCATGTGAAATTTAAATTGAAGGACTTATTTCGTCCATGTTAACCACTGGTGATTGTCATTTTTGGCTTTCTGAATGGGCCTTGCTTGGAGTTCTTCTCCGTTGTCAATTCATCCCAAGGTAGAAGCCAATACGTACTCTTGAAACCTATCTTATCTATGTTAAGGCCTATATGGTGAGAGATCAATTTAGGGCCCAGTATCTAATAATAGCATCGGATCTTTTGCAACTGAAGTAGTTTTGAATCCTCATGTAAGACTTCCGTCTTTGATATGCAAAGTTCACAACTTTCAAACCTTGCATTACAGAAATATATAATACGAAGCTCTGGATTCATCGCAACTATCAAAAAATACCTCTGCATTACTGCTCGTTTGAAAGGATTTCACTGCTTCAGTGATGAGGGCTCACCACTAACTCAGCGGGACAAACCATGGACACAGCACGTATGATATATGTGTAAATAACTAACCACTATATAACCAACTTGTAGCAAAATAAGCGGGATAAGCGATTTAGTCACATATCATCAATCAGGAATATTCCAGCATCCATGGTTTCTTCACCAAAAAGATGTCGACCTGAAACAACAAAAAAAACCGTGACACCAAGCATCTCATAGAGTTCCAACTGCATGGTTTCAGTGAAACCTTGCATAGCAATGGGCCTCTCCTGATCGTTTTTTTTTGAATCCAATCCAAACAGGGCGATAAGCATTGACATGGCAGTTATTGCTGGTGGGAAGGGGAGGTTCGGCAGGTTCAATAGTAGACATTTACATTTGGAAATAATGAACATACCTATAATGGTTGGTGGTTTCAACCCATTTGAAAAATATAAGTCAAAATGGAAATCTTCCCCAAGGATCCGGGGTGAAAATAAAAAATGTTTGAGTTGCCACCACCTATAGTATGTTATAATCATCCCGAAAAAAAAAATATATATATATACCCAAATGCTCAATGTATGGTGTATTTGCCTACATTTGGCCTAAAATTATGGTAAATGTAGGTAAATAGGCCATACATTGAGCATCTGGGATAATGTACATCGAATATATGAACGAAAGTTAACGAGAGCCGCTCCACTGACGTTTTCCGAATTTGCAAAAACGTGGTTGACGTCAGGTTTCTTTTGGGAAACAAAACCTGGAGGCGCAAACTTCCATTGAATAAGCAAACACCAGCACAAGCGATAGGCACTATGAGTGAAATTTTGCGAGATAATTGTTGATGGAAGAAATCCGGCTATATAACCAATTGATTTGCAAAACATCCCATGTTTCCAAAGTGTTTTTTATAGATAAGAAATTGGGTGCAGGAATTCTTCCAACAACTACAGTGATCGTCTGAATTGAACGCTGAAGAGCTCATGGGGGAAATGAGAGATGCATTTCAAGATTTTCCAAGATAGTAACAAATAAACTGGTTGGTGGTTGAACCAACCCATCTGAAAAATAGTAGTCAAAATGGCAATCTTCCCCAAATAGGGGTGAAAATGAAACATATTTGAAACCACCACCTAGTAAAATGCAGGTCAGTTCTGATGCGTCTAAAATATGTAAAATAGAAATTTCTCTGGTCATAAGGACATGATGTCCTAGCATAGTTACACAAATCAAAAGTCGTTGCCCTGCATGAGTCAAGATTCTCAAAAACTATCCGCCTTTCCACTTCCATGGTACTGTTGATGGAGGAAATCCTGCACCACCTGTGATGTATAAAACCCTGCAAATAATGGGATAAACTACCTATCAGCTGGTGCAGGATTTCAGCCATCAACAGTAGGACGTGCAAGGCGACCTACGGCCCGACGTTCAACACACAGCACAGCGGCCCAGCCGGACGTCCTGACAAGCAAAGTCACGGGAGTAGTAGGCGCCGCTCCTTGGCTTCACCGGCAAATGAAAATGGAGAAAATGACTGATGATGACCAAGAATGGCTCCGGCTCCAACATTTTACATATATCAATCATATATAATCATATGTCATCATCATCATCATCATCATCATCATCATCATCATCCTGCATCATATATCATCATCACCATCATCATCATCATCATCATCATCATCATCATCATCATCATCATCATCATCATCATCATCATCATCTTGCATCAAATATCATGATCATCATCATCATCATCATCATCATCACCATCATCATGATCATCCTGCATCATATATCATCATCATCATCATCATCATCATCATCATCATCATCATCATCATCACNATCATCATACATCATCGTCATCATCATCATCATCATCATCATCATCATCATACATCATCATCATACATCATAATCATACATCAAACAATATCATACATCATCAAACGTAATGCAGGACACATGGTGCATGATACAACACACTTCTGAGACTTTTTTCAAGCACAACTATGTCAACATTTCATTTTGAAGGCACAGCTACTTCAACATTTAAATTCAGCTTCAACTTCAAATGTCCCATTCCCAGAATTTCCCATATGTTCCCGACCTGATCTGTCCGGTGGCACAAAATGCCAAGACTGCGGCACCTTCATCGGAAGAAAAGGGACCTCGGCTTGTGAACAAGTTGTTCATGGCTGGGGGAGCACGCATTGCCTGCTTTTGGAAAGGACTTACCCTTTGCAAAAAGAAACACGTTCATTCTTTAAAAATGTACATACACCAGAAAACAAATGTTAAAATACCAAAGCTTTTCAACACCCACAACAGTCAAGTAAGGGATTCAAGCAAACAGCAAAAGATCGAACAAATGTGGCAATCCTGATGGATACACCGGTTCAACATGGTGTAAAGTATAGGAGGGAATCCAGCTCAACAAAATAAACATCTCTGCCTCCCGGAGTTTGCATATACCCAACTGGAAAATGACTCAAGCCTGTCCAAAACATGAGTCTCATCTTGGTTGGTTGTTTACCCATTTTCGAAGAAGCCGTTTGTTTTTTCGGGAGAAAGGACGAAACTAAACTTTCAATCAACTCTTCTCATCCAACAAAAGTTGAAGTGGTTAAAATCCGAACATGTGTCAATTTCCAAGATCAGAAAATACTAGATGTTAGTTTATGTCTTTTTAAATCTCTGCCATTAATGTTTACGCTTTCCATAAGTTTCAACTTCTATACATCACCCTTGGGTTCATGACTTCATCGATTCAAGAAATTTACACCTCCAAAACGCCGTGAAGTCGCAAGGATTCTCTGGAATACTTGGATCTGGATGCCGTTGCTGCTTACAAATAGCTTCAGCACCTGGATTCGAAAAGGCTGGCGCCTGGTGCCTGCCTTAGATTTTACCATCATTTACCATAACAAAAATCGACCACATGTAGGTAAATATACCTTATTTATATGTGGAGTGTATGGGGTTCAGTTCGAAACAGGTACAGTCACTAAACCACTGTCAAAGGAAAGGAGTATATAAATGTAGTGATTGAAGTCCATGGACAATTTCAGGAACTACATCATGTCCATGCATGCATTTCCCCAAATAGAGATGAAAATAACAACTGTTCGAAACCACCAGCCAGTCTTTCTATGTATTGAGGCTAAGTAAGAATTTCACGGTCAAACTTTCTATTCAAGACTTGGTTTGTGATATGGGAAACATCTCCCGAGAAGGAAGTTTGCCTGGAAGAAGAGAATCTCTTAATTAGATCAACCAACCATTTTTGTTCATGTCAGCTTCACATCAATTTGATGAGATGAACTTCCATCCAACTTCACGTCCCACGACAAATCAAATCAACAATCAACAATCAACAAAAAAACAAAAAACATTTGTTTGTGATGAAGTTCACCCCAAACTACCCTATGATTTTGAGGATTCTGGGGGTAAAAAAGCCAACCTAGCTCCTCCTTATAGGAAAAAAAGGGAAAATCCCTACATGAAAATCCCTACCCAACCGCTCCCCGGTCGTCGGCACCGGTAGGTCCTGAAGTGTTCATAAAGCGTTCAGTCATAGAAGTCAGCACGAAGCCAGGTGTTAACGAACAACTTTGGATGCCTAAAATCGACAGTTCCGCTGATTAGATGTGAATTCTCAAGAGGAAGTTGGCGAATTCATTCCTGTGGGTAATTTTCTTTTCAATCAAAATAAAATGAACATCAAATGCTATAGGATGATTTTTTGGGGGGAGTTGGATTGCTTGAAGTCGTTTGAACTTGGTGTTTAGGATACCATTCATCGTGCTATGTCGTTTTAAACTGCGAGTCGGTGCATCCTCTCATACCTTTCCATCGCTTACAGTATGTCAAAGGTCTAGAATTGCAGTCATATTTGGTGAAATTCTCGAAAGAGACCCTGACTATCTTAGTTACCATGTTTTTTTGGATGATCAATGTGAAAACACATGTTTACAAGGGTGCTTGTTGACAACAAGCAGACTCTGTTGCCTCAGTTTGCCCAACCAGGTCTACGGTAAGCACCTCCATCTGAATCTTACCAGAGACAGAATATATGTATATATATAAATATATAAATACATACTGTGCACAAGTGGCCGAGCAGCTCAACCCCAATTCGCAACATGGCTTCAAAAACCAATAAAAAGCTAGACCAGGGAAAGATGCTGGCCCCTAATCTTCCAACTCCCAAGCTTTGTTGGGATACACCAAGATGCCATGTTCAGCCTCACGGGTAGCCAGTGCTGCTGCGTGTTGTGCATTCAAGAACTTGGCAATGTCATAAGTTGAAGAATTCCTTGGGATTGACTGGCGTTTTGTGGATGTGCTGATGGATCACTCAAGTGAAATGGGAATGATTTGAATGTAATCATGTGCGTCATGAAAATATAATTCAATATGTATATACAATTATATGCACATAAAACATATATATATATGTATATATGTATATATGTATATATGTATCTTTATACACCTACACCCACTGGCCTGAATCCGACATAGCAACTACAAGGAAGCTTTTGTGAGGAGAAAATGATCCGTGCAACCATGACATGGTTCAGGTGCAAGCTCGTTGTTAGTTTCAGGGATGGGATCATTTTCAATAACAAACCTAGCCCGTTAAGACCAGCAATGAATGATATTTGGTCAAATTGGATGTTTTTTTTTTCTGCCAATAAAATCGCCACATCTGCAACCTAGAAAGCAAATATGAAGATGCTTATCACTTTATGATACTAATCCCGTTGGACTTTGCTGATATGTAACAAATTTGATCACATTCATCAACATCATCATGGCTTCGGCCTTGTCACCCTGTTGCATCCATGAAACCTTGGGATGTTCCATCCATCCGCTACTCATGACCACCCACAAAGTATTTATCAATCTTCACTTTCCACCAAAATACTCCAATGGGAGACCATCTGTGTCAAGAATTTCTTCCTCTGAAACAAAACCGGCTTTCAAAATGTTTGCCAGTTGTGGCGTCGTTTTGGCACATAAAGCAATCTGAAAAATGTATGAAAACAAGAACAACTGACTGACAGCTGGTACCCAGGTGGAAAACATGAATGTCGCCCAGGAAACAATTCTTCATTCACATTCATCCACACCATCATGGTAATTTCTTTATTCAAAATTTCCAGGAAGGTCCTTCATAATATTGTTGATCTGTGGCAAACCTGAAATTTTCAGAGCATATTGGAGGCGATTCCATGGATACCCGTAGGATCCATGGGACTGGAATAATTTACCTATACATTTGCCTCAAATTTATGGTGAATGTAGATAGCTAAATATTCCATACCATGGATCCGTAATGGGTTGGTTACTATTCACCACCGATTTTCGAGGTGTTCCTACTTGGCAGGCCGTTTGGTTGCTATTCTCGACACGGCACTGCTGCACAGGGCCCAAGCGTGTGTGAATTGTCACCTCCTTTCGATGCAAAGCTTCCAGCGTGCAGCACATGAAATTCATTCATGTAACAGGGGGTCATTAATATTACCAACCCTAACAATGCACTATTTATAAGGAAAACCCTCAAAATTACCATGCACTTGAAATGTTTGATCCCAAAAATAGATGATTCAATGAACCCTGTGTAGACAAGAAATTTCACAAAAATCGGCACAATGCATGATCGAGTAGACTTGATTCAATTTGAGCGAGCCCCAAAACCTCCTGTTCCACATATGGATATCCATGAAATCATCTACCCTCCCTGAAACTAACATAGCCCCTAAAAATGGATGGTTGGAATACTACTTTCCTATTGGGGAGGCCCATTTTCAGAGGCTATGTTAGTTTCAGGGAGGGTATAATTATAAACATTGTGGTTTTGGTATAGTCTGTATAGTATATCTCTTACAAGAACCTCTTGGAACAAGTACAAACATATTCGCCACATGGTGATGTACGATGCTAGAAAGTAAACCCTCACCTTTAATATGCATTCAAGGGCTGCAAGGCTGCAAGGGACTGCGTCTGAGTTCTAAAATCACCATATCTCCATTACAAACCTCAGGGACATCCAAGCATTTTTTCACCAACCTGGACAGCCCAGGAGGGCTTGTTTTTGCTGGCATGACAGAACACACGGAAACTGTACACTTTACACCACCGCTCAACTGTCAGGCTTGAATTGCTGCCTCTGCAACTCCGATAACTGAAGTCACTGCTGAGACACCATCTGCAGTTCTTGCATTCGCCATGTTTGGCTTGGAATTCCATCCAACGTCACTGCGGCGGATCATCCACCAGCTTAACACAATGCTGGCTATTGATGTGATGATCGCAGCGTTGTTGATCGGGCTGGAATTGTTGAAAACCCACGTGTCCACAATATTGAGGACAAGGGAGGGTATGTCCTGAATCACCAAGTCCAACAGCATCCTGCAGCTCCATGGGTGAGAGGTCTCGATGAAGTCACTGTACGGCTGGAGCCCCGTTGGTTTACACAGGTAAACGAAGAGCAGGAACGGACTGTTTGCGGTGCTGGCAAAGTCATCAGCAAGCCGATCGGCCGTGGTGCCAAGTCCCATGTCGACGCATACACACATCCCCTTGACTAAATGCCACAACGAAAGCAAGCCAAGGAAAATACCGCAAGACATATCAAATGCAAAACGACCAGTACCTGAATCAAGGGAGCAATAGTCCTCCGCCGCCACCTTCGAGGACAGGAACATGATGTCAGTCACCAGATCCGTGGTGCCGCAGGCCCAAAACAAAAAAAGCTTCACCATGGCCATGGCAAGTGATAGGCCTCGTGGGACCTGACGAGCAAAACTCAGTCAAACAGGCTGAGCAAAAAAGGCTTGAGCCAAAATGGGTACGGAGTGACATCCAAACATATAAAAGTGCTGCCTGGAAAGCCAAGTGCCCTATTCTTAAGGCAATAGTTGCTGGTTTTAGGGGAAAAGTTGCCTAAAAAATAGGACACTTACCAGGTGGTGTTTTTGTTGAAGAAAGGGCACCAAAGAAACACCACTGATTTAAGAAGAAACGTACCATCCGAATCTCACCAATATTGTTTGTCTTTTTTTGCCATCGGATCCCCCATTGCCTTCTGGGGCACCACCGGAGGTGGCAAATAGGTAAAATCTTTGAAACAATCTCGAGGCCATCCAACCGCCTTGCTGCGGTTAACAAATTTGGGAAACGCTGAAAGAACTGCTGAATCATGTGGAGATGACACATATGTTATAGGAATACGCCCCAGAAAACTAACGGCTGGAACCTGAAAATCAGGACCTTTGAAAAGGAAAAGTCATCTGAACCAAAGCTTCATTTTTGTTGCTTCCATGTTCGTTTTCGGGGTTGTAGAAGGAATCAAAAGATCGACCTGTTTTATTGGCTTCAAATTCATTGGAAATACTTGTTGATTCATTGGGATTCTCAGTTTTCCTAGCTTGTAAAAAATTATTTACATCTGGGAAGTATCCTCCCGAAGAATGAAGAACAGGTGAGCCAAACAGGGAAAATGGATGAAAATGGTAGCCGGAACAAACGATTTCATATATAGAAATAATAATGTTTCATAAACATCACATTTATAAACATGAGATTCATTTCAAGTGGTTCCTCTGGATTTTCACGGAATGCGAATAAATATCATACAGTGAACGTATTGAAAAAGGACAACCCTACACGCGATCAGAATCTATTGCCCAACCGCTTCCCAGCCACCCCGCACCCATTCAGAAATTTCCTTGCTTTTTCCTGACTAACTCTGGCTAATATTCCCTTAACAAACATATCTGGTTGGGTGGGGGGCTTGTTTTTTGAGAAAGGGTTTCTCTTGGTTGGCATTTTTCCCTTGAGGAATCTAACGAACCTCCCGTAAATTCACCCACTGATCCCCTGCCTCACACGCATTCTCATGAGCACCACTGGATACGATGACCACTCGGGAAGGTGCTCCACGTCGTAACGCCTGAGGGTGTAAGATGTTGCTGCCATGACATGATCACCCCACAATGCTTGTGGCTCAGAATTGGAGTACCGTACCCATTTAACATACCAGTTTTGGTCATCCATCTTTGGTCAATATACTACAATTACTGCACCATCGTTATTGATGAACATAAAAACATGATTCATGATGATTCATACTCTTCTTATATCTTCTCATCACTGACCTCCTTGCACCCTCATTGTCTCAACCCACATCTTGACACAGCTTTCCACGACCCCCCACCGGTAGTAGGAGGTCCGTCAGGAGGAAATGACCCAAAAAGTCCACTTCAAAGTTCCTCTCCTGTCGACCGAAACACGCCGCAGAAAACGCCAGTCAAACAGAAACAAAAGGGTTGAAAAAAGGAAAGCATCGTGCACCTGGAACCCAAATGACCTTGGTTTGAGGGGTTTGCCTTCAGTTTGTTGTATACGCATTTGAACGGTTCACTATTAGATACAAAATGCCTGATCATACAAAGATTAAAACAAACATTCAAACACATGAACATAATGGGATAATCTATGGCCATACAATGATAATGACATGATAATAATAAAGTATATCTACATATTTTTTAAATATATATATATATATAAATATGTACATCTATACATACATAGCCCCATTGTTCTAAGGGGCAGCTTTGCAAGGTTTGGGGTCCGGTGAGCCATGACGGCCACGTATTTTTGTTCACCTACAATTTGACCATCAAAAATCATCAAAAATCCATGTATAGGTACAGTAAATATACAAATCGAACCCCATGGAATCCTGGGGGTTGAACACCTCCACCCCGGTATACCGTATTCCCCTATATCCACTTCCTGGGAATCCGTGGCTTTTAAAACAACGCCCAAGGTGCAAAGCCATCTTCCGTCATCGTGCTTCTACCGGTGATGCCAGCATCGTTGATCAGGAAATTCAACGGTCGTGCCCTGGAGCGACAACAAGTGGCGGATTCCGTTGACCCAAAAGTATTTCTACTTGGTGGTTGAACCAACCCCTTTGAAAAATATTCGTCAAATTGGATCATTTCCCCAAATAAGGGTGAAAATAAAAAATCTTTGAAACCACCAGGTAGGTATTTTCTGTAATGTCAACCGATTATCCCAGTCAACCTCCTCGCTGCTTTCAATTGGCACAGGTTCCATTCTAGTAGAAAATTCCTTACGTCTCTGGATACGCCCCTGAGAGGTATGCGCCAGAGAGAAGTTCTGACTCATTCTAACTCCAACACAACAAAAGAGTGCAACTTGACATGTGAATTTCCCGACCACCTTGCAACAAGATGTTAAAACGGTTTACCCTTTCGGCCTTTAACATCATTGTAAAAAGGCTGTCTGACATACCCAGCCTCTGAATAAAGGAAAACAGAATTCATTGATAAATCCTACTTAGACCATGCAGTGCTGGCACAAGCGGGCATGTCTGGATGTCACATCACAATTTCAATAAACCATGCCATGATACTAAAAACATCTGAAAGCAACCACAAATCAATTTCAATAAGAACCGCTACAACTTAGAACCATTATATGAACAAGGAAACTAAGTGACTCACTAGTGACTCCTGTCGGTTGCCGTGTTATAGACTTATAGTGCGAATGCGCTAGTTTCTTTTTCCAGATTTCAGAATTCTAAAGCTCCTTTGCCTTCCGGGCTTCCCATTTCTGGTGTTCCAAATGAGGGGTGGTGAATCCTAGTCTACTACATATTGAATCCTTTAAAAAAGTCCTCTAAGAGACCTACTTGAAGTTGGTGATTTCAACCCTGTTCGAAAAATATGAGTCAAATGGAATCATCTCCCCAAGTAGGGATGAACATGACAAAAATCTTAAAAAAACACCACCCAGAAACAGTACGGTTCAAAGGAAGAACGATTCCCAGACCTTTTTGGTAGGAAGTCCAATTTGGAGTCTTCCCGGATGTCGCGAAACCCCTCCGACTCTCCCAAAAACACCGTAAGGTTTCCAGTTTCTCAAGGCGGGTTAACGTAAACCAAGTGGCCCATACTTCTGCTGAAAACTTTCAAAGGTGTTTCGCACTGACTGTAAGGATCCCAAATTCAATGGAAGCGCTTCCACCTTGTTGAGGCCACACATTTTGCCAATAATCCCGAAAGAAGAAACATGGCTGGCTGGAAAATCACCAATTTTTGTTGATACGAAATCCATCGACTCAAAACTGCGGCTGTTGTTCCATTGTCATGTTAGGTTTCTCCGGGGAAGCAGTACTTTCTAGTAGCCGCTCCTTAAGGAGCTCCTTAAGAAGCTCCAAGAAAATGATAACCCCAAGGATTTGACACACAAAAGAAACCACAATTGCAACAACGTGTTGTTTCATGGACAGTTGGGTTGGACAGTTCAATGGGAAGAACTGAAGGCTGGGATCTTGTGAAACAGTTCCAAACTGTTCCAAAACCATGTCCTGAAACAGTCCATACAGTATCTGAATCTAAGTTAAACTGGTTGGTGGTTTCAACCCCTTTGAAAAATATTAGTCAACATGGGAATCTTCCCCAAGTAGGGGTGAAAATAAAAAGTATTTGACACCACCACCTAATAAATTTGTATACAAAGTGAAAACAGGTAAACTAGCCTAAACTTTGATTCATGATTTTAGTGCAGGATTTGTTACTAAGTCTCAGCATGCTGAAGTTCAGACTGACATGGTTGAGCTGTGCCTAAGAAGATCTCCATCTTTGCTTTACACTGCCAAAAAAATATTCATAAACAAGCAAACCAAAATGAAACGGAAGCAACACACAAAAACAACATTTGGTCTCAAATAATTCATTGGCATCTTTTAACTTTGTCAGATTTTCTGACCTTCACTTCAATCATCTTCAATCCCAATTGGGTTTCAAAACCGAGCCTGAAACCGAAACCTGCCAATAATATGATGAGATACCTTGGAACCCGAGAGTTTCGACAAGTTCTTGGCCGCAATTTCGCCACTGGTCGCGTTGTGATTTGCAATGACCACCTGCGCACGGAATGGATCATGGGACCTTGAATGGATGATCTGATGAAATCGTTTGATGGTAAATAACCAGGTTAGTATACAACTTCCAAATGCGTAAGGCCTACAGTATTCTTAGAATGATGCATATGGGCCCCTCTAACTCTAGATTTCCGATCACCAGCATCAGTGGAATGGACATCAGCAATTTTTGGAGGGAAATACAGTAGACGGTAACAAACAGTAACATCGCCTTCACCAAATGTACACCCCCCCAGAAATTTAAGCGTTTGCCCCTAAAAATAGGCTTGCTCCCAAAAATCGGAAACGAGAAAGTCTTCCAATCAAAAAATTATCAATGGCTTTTGCTGTAAAATTTCGGGGGGTGTAAGTTTCCTAAGTTTCCAGGATTCAACTGCTAAGGCCGCTACCTCACCTCCCTGCCACGTTTAACCCACCTCTGCACCACGTTTGGCCAAGGCCAAAGCAATGGAAAAACCCAAGCCGCTATCTCCACCGGTGACCAAGGCAAACTTTCCCGACAAGTTCCTTGGGTAAGCCCGGGCGCCCAATCCAAAAAGATCGGTTTTCGTGTCAGGGGTGTGTTGCTAAGGTCGTGCTCTTGGAAGATCTTGGAAGCAAAATAAAAAGGTATCCCTATGTATACTCCCCATGAATCCGGTGTAAATATATTCATATATACTCCCCTATCAATTAACATCTTGCAAAAAAAATAAAATATACTTTTCCATGTCCATGTCAAAAAAAAAGAACAAACTCGTGATACCAGCAGGCCTGGTTCCATGTTAAGGAAAAGAAAGACAGGAGATATATGGTGAGAGTGAACTTGTACATCCAAAATAGATGACTCCTGTTCCTCCTGCGGAATCCACGATGACATGAACATGGAAGTGACCAAGTTTCAATTTGATTGGAATTACCTAGACCCGAGCAGTTCCATGTCAATTAAGGAATCCCTGGCAGTCTGAGCGTGCTTAAGGAATCAATGCAACTAACAAAAATAATATGAAATAAGAAAACGTATCAAAACCCTGGGAAAGTAGCATACATATAGATATACACTCCGTTGAAATAACGTAGAAGCTACTTTTGCTTGTTTTGAAAAAAATCCACGTTAGATTTCCTTATGATATTGCTATGTTGCAATTTTGAAAAGTTCTTTGTTAGTTAAGAGGGGTTCCCCCCACCCCTCAAGATAAAGAAACATGTTTGAAAAAGTTGGGATGAAATTTACAGCTTTCCAACAAACATGGAAGGTCACACAGAGCAAACTTTGGGATCAAGCTAGCTTCCAAGTTAGTCAGAGGTTGCCGAATATTGTTTTTGGATTTGGATCGGAAGACGGGCTTGGGCAGTTTTGGGCAGTTTTTATGTTTGCTAGACTGGGCGTCAATTCGGGCAGTGGGGAACGTCAAACAAAACATACATGCAATATGCATCTGCATATAGTTGGAAAAAAGGTGAAGTGAGCTTCCATGTTAGTGAAAAAGTGTGAGCTGGGTAATTGACGGTTGGTTTTCCAAGTAACTTGCTGCCATTCTTGGCCCCCCCCTTGCCGAGACCAAAAACTTAACAAAACGATAGTTTTTTTTGAAGAGACTTTAATAAAGAAAATCTCCGTTCCAAAAATCATTTTCTCTTCCTGTGGAGCATTATCCCCAGCATCATTCCCAACATCCTCCCCTTCCTGAACCCATTGGGCAATATTGGGCAGCTTCCATGTTTGCTAGACTGGGTGTGAATTCGGGCGGGTAAACCTGGTTTTGTGGGGAACGTCGAACAAAACA